>JXCR01010244.1:48805-135139 GCA_002079205.1 Phalaenopsis hybrid cultivar | reverse complement strand
TAAATTACTCGTTTTTGTGTTCAATATTTGTTTTTTTAAGTCCATTACCAACAAAAGTCTAACTGATTCTAATTGCTTCGAATTTGAATCATAGCTCAACCATGGTTTGAGCTTCAATTTGAACCAAAGTTCAAAATAAGTTTGAAATATATTTGAACCATCTTTCTCATATGACACAATGCAAATCCCAAAATGCTTTGTGACGTGTGATGTCACGTCAGCGATCAAGTTTTACCTTCGTAGTGAGGTTCAAACACCACTTATCCTCAACTGCTTTAGGACCCAAGATGCTTCCCAACAATGTTGCATGAAATCGACAATCTCATGATGCATCCCGAAATGTGGTAAGAACTCTTCTCCTCACACAAATATGACCTTACCAAGTCTTTCCAATAATGTTTCTTTTTAGATTGGCTATTTATCTTTTAGATTATGCAAATAATTATTCTTCTTCAAAACTTTGCTTGATCTTGTCACTAACTCTATTTCTCTTTCAAATAATGTTGTTTTCGCAATTGCTCAAACTTGTGAAATGAGGTTTGAATTTTTTTATGAGATTTGAATTCAAAAAAATTCAAACCATATTTAAGTTTCAACTTGAAAAAGGAGTTAATAAATAAATATAACTTCCGTCAATGAGAGTGATTTCACAGAAAGAAACTTTAGGTATATTTCTTCAACAACAAATAAATAATATGATATTGGTTCAATATCTTGTATTATGATGAGTATGGGCATATGCGTGCATTTGTTTTTGTGTTATATAAATAAATAAATAAATAAATAAATAAATAGGTTATTTATAATTGTTAAAAATATAAATTTTATATAAATAGTCTTCTTTGAAAAAGTGAGTCAAAGAATAATATTTTGATTAGAACACACAATCACATAGTAAAAAATTATACTCTCAATTATTATGTTACTATGCTTGCATATATCTACATGACATATCCATGACATGTATTTATTGTTTTTCAAATTCATTATAATACGAATCAATCTTATCTTTTATGAAAAAAAATTGCGTAAGACGTACGCAGCGCCACGTACGGCAGTAACCTTCAAGTAGGTTACATGAAGAGTATTGAGGGGTTATATCCGCGTTATACCCCTGTAGTATCCTGTAACCTACTGTAACTTACATATATATAAAAATAGAAGCACAAAATTTACTAGAAATACATATAAGTTAGATTACAAGAAGATTTTATTAGAGGGTTACAACAAGTATATAACCTCCAATACCTCTCTAATCTACGCAAGCAAATTTTTTCCAACTTTTACGCAAGAAGAATGGCCTTAGTTTCCGGAATGCGCCAAGCGACTTTTACTCCATGCCCAACATCTTCGTTGCCGTTTTCAGTTTGGGTGCTCTTCCAAGGTATTGTCTTTTGGGGGTAAAATTTTGAACTTTTGGTTTATATTGTTTCCTTGTGGAATCAAGGGGCGTTTCTTCAAAGCAACTGCTGCGGTGTACGCGATTTCGCTCCAGAGTTGCTTATTTTCTTATATGAATTTTGTTGTTCTGGCTATGCGTTTTTAGGATTTACTCTCAATTTCTGCATCCTAATGAGCACTATCGGAATTTTCACGTGGTTTTCTGCTGCAGTTCAATGAGAAATTAGGGTTAAATATGTCGAGATTTTCTATTTTGTTCCTGAGTCTGAGATAAGTCGGCTTCTAGTTGGTGGTAGAAATTAAGATAGAGGAGTTTCTGAAGCTTAGCTTAGAGGTCATATGGGTTGAGAGTACGGCTTCTTGTAGATTACCATGGATATGAAGGTAGTCGGCGTTTGATCCACCTTCAAGCATTATAATTAATATTGTGAAAACTAGAATAAGTTCAAGAAAGAAATAAATCTCTTGGTGCTTTTCAATTCTAAAAAAAGTTCGCTCCTACTTTGATTAGCAAATTTTTTTTGTTTTTTTTCATAATTTCCCTGCCATTGGGAACGTTGAAATTCTTGAAAGGAATTATTAGAATTTTTTTCTTACTTCCATTAAGATTACATTTTAGGTTTTGTTTTAGGCGAATTGACCTACCTTATCATGTCTTGTTGATCCTTGAGTATTTTTTTCCTATCTTATCAATCATCCTGTCTTCTGTGTTGGTTGTGTTAGAACTTATGCAAGTTGATATCTGCAATCATCACATCCTCCTAAATTTTCTTCCCATTTTTTTCTTCTGAGCAGGTTACTTCTTGCCGATGTTTCATGTATCACTGCAGCAGAAATCAGCAGAAGCCTGCTTTTATAGCAGATAATTTCAATTCGCTCGAACAGGTATTCAACTTTGCTTTAACTTGAGCCTTTATTTATTTATTTGAGTTCAATGGTTATGATAAGAGTGAACTTTTAGGTGCTTGTTATATCAGATGATCAACACACCAAACTCATGAAAAAACATTTATGATAGATCACTATAAAATCTATCAATATAGCATGGAACTTGATGCAAGTATGTGAAATAGAAGCTTTCAATATCGATCAACACCATTTAAACTCTGTTTTTGGTAAACTTATAGTTAAAATGAATATTTCGATTATACAAATATGAAGACATTTAAATTGACATGATCTAAGTTCAAATGTGGACCTAGATTAAGAGCTCAAAGATTAGTTGAAAGCTTCATGACCCTATTTGATAAATTAAATGATTTCTAACTATTGTGTGCGTCTCGTCAAGAGGAATCTAATGCATGATTGCTCAATTTTGATGTAATGGAGGCTTTTAAATGTTGGAAGGCAAATAATCAATATGAATTTTTTGACGAAATATTTAAGAATTTTGACTAAAATGTTTTAAACACTTTCTAAAAACTACAAATAAATAAGAAGTTTTCATATAAGGGGGAACTAGTACCGGAGGGTTTTAAAAGTTCTAAAATTTTTTTTAACTCTTCTAGATGATTTAGTTTGACTTCAACACCAACAATTCTGGTCACTTAATCACCATTGCTTGATAATTATCACTTGATCGCCATAGCCTAATCGTGACCTTTTATCAATTGGCGCTAGAATTGCTCGTTTCTTAGTTGTTGACCAATATTGACGCTATCATATCTCAATGCTTTTCAAGCATAATTCGCTACTTTTATAAGAGGCCAAATTGGATATTTGAATATTATAATCTTCTCTTCTACAATTAGAAAGAATGGTAGATTTTTGTAATATTTTACCCATCATATAGTGGATTATTATTACTTTATCAAATCCACAGTCTTTTTCTCTTTCTCAGGGTTTGCATATAAAAAAATATTATGTCTCTTGTGAGTATTTTTCGTGTTGATCTTTGTGAAACATTTGGGCATAAAAATATGGTCTATCTCCATAAATTTTCTAGTAATAGTAGTTTGGTTTTGCCAGTGGGAAATATCCCAGCATTAGGTGAACATTCGCTACCCATTTATCGCAGCTGTGCGGCTTAGCAGTGCATTCATCGCCACATTTTTCAAAATTTGAGTTTCACCCATGGTTTAAACGATGCAGTGCGTTGTAATATTGATTTCACACCACATTCCACAGTCTATGTTCCATATATGTATGGTTATTACTCAGGAGCCCTCTCCTTGCTATCGCTTTCCTCATTCCGCTTTGACTTAACTTGAGCTTCTCTCAGCGCAAAGGTGGGGATCCTGAGCGAGATACCCTTTGATCTAAGTTCTTCTTGTCTCCTCTCTTTGCTCAGATCTCTTTGGAGGTACTTTCGATCTTTGCCCTAATTTTCGTGCGTTGACTTCATATCTCTGCATTTTGATTGTCTCTGTGGGATTTCCATTAGCTATAACCCTTTACATGAGTATTTCGTGGGTTTGGTTCTGCCATGGCAAAGATGGTCTGGATCTCGCTACCCTAAATTTTTATTTGTTGTTTTTTCTGTGGAACATCGATCTCTTTGCACGATGTCGCCGTTTTTGTTGTGCGTCTTAATTATGCATATGAGTAGTATATGGGGTGGTTTAGGTGGTTTGCATTTCTATGGGGTGATGCAGGCGATGCTGAATTAGCGCTCGAGTGCGGGCACTAATTGTGCCCCGACGCAGGGCGCTTCATTCCCGCGGGGGCCTTAATCCCTGTGTTACTTTGCAGGAACTCCTGTAGGGGCCAGAAGCCTCGCAAGTTGTCACGGGAACAGGGGGTGGGACAGATCATGATCCAGTGCACAAAGAATGGAGGTGGATCACAAACTATCATTATCCCAGGGGTTGCTTTGCTTGTCTTTTTTGGGAAGGGTTTTGTCTGGATTTTTCTTTCCTTCACACTCTCTTCCTTTGTGTAGAAGCTTCCTCTTTCTTGGGGGAGCCTATAAATTGTTGTCCCCTGTGTGCGGAGAGGGAGTTCTAGTGGAGTTGTCTTCTATTCTTCTGTGTAGAGTCTCCTCCCTCTTGTTAGGGATATATCCGACAGGTGATGCTTCGGCTGTATCCTACTCTCAGGTGGTTTTGTAAACTTTCAATCTCCTTTGTTTCTTGTCACCGATTCCTTTTCCTACATCTCCCCTAGTTGCCTACCACCCTTATAAACCTCCAACACCCTACTGCCGCTCATACTTTGCTTACAACTTCGCTACCTTACCTATCTACAACCAACCAAACACCATCATAACTACTCAAACAACCCCCCGACATCTCTCATCTTATCCAATCACCCCATCGAGGCCTCACCACTTTCAAACATCTTCCTACCTCCCTAATCGGGGGATTCACTTATTATTGTATTTTCTTTCTATTTGAGTTATATTGTAATCCTATTTCTCCATTAATAAAAGTTTGTTTTTATGTTCCACTGTTCTTCCTACTAGTTTCAATATTATTTGATATTAGAGCTAGTCAAACCCTAGTTCTATTTTAGGGTTCCTGCATTCGCCCCTACCCAATCCACCCCCACCAAATTGTTTCCTTCCAATTTCCAACCATAGCCATGCCATCATGAAGATGTACGCCGAACTCGACCCGGGAAGAGATTCAATGGGAAATCCGTCATCTACAACGGAGACTAGCAGAGCTGGATGACGGGAACTAGGAAGAGATTACCTTCGACCGTGATCGAGAGAGTCACGAGAAAGGTAGAGACGAGGATCTTAATCCGCTCCACAGAGAAGATCACAACGACGAAGAATATTGGCCGCGCAGTTTTGCTATCCAATATCATAGGAGGTTGATAGAAGAGATCTCTTATGTAGGACAGAGGGGATTGGGTTTAGGGCTTTGACGTCAAAATAAACCTCCCAGAGTTTCAGGGAGCATGGGTCTCGATGAGTTTATTGACTGGCGGCAATCAGTCGAACGAATCTTCGAGTATAAAGACGTACCAGAGAGCAAACGAGTTAAGCTAGTTGTAACTAAACTAAAGAAGAATGCCTCTTCATTGTGGGAAAATCTACAAAGACAGAGGATGAGAGAAGGAAGTGAGAATATAACTAAGTGAGAGAAGACGAAGAAGTAATGCAGAAGAAATACCTCCCACCGCAGTATTGTTAGGACATGTTCCTCAAACTCCACGATTTGCAGCAACGAGATCTATCAGTTGAAGAGTTTATGACTCAGTTCGATCACTGCTGCTGAAATGCGAGTTGACAGAGCTAGAGGAGCACTCGATCGCCAGATATCTTGGGGGTCTAAGGCCCTTCATTGGCAATGTGGTACAACTACAGCCATACTGGACATTGGGGGATGTTCGTACATTAGCTTTGAAGGTGAAAAGACAGTAGAAGCAAACCAGGAAACAATCGACCTTCAGACCACCACCTTCAGCCAAGTAGTTACATGCAACTCCTACAGCCGATAAGAGTGCCTCAAGAGCAAATAACATAATCGGAAAAGGAGCTGATAAGGCAGATCAGAGCGGGAAGAAGCCAGAGAAAAGTGGTTCCTCAAATACAGTGCCGATTATGAAGTGTTTTAGGTGCCACCACTATAGTCACATAACCTCTAGTTGCCCAACAAGTCGAGTCGTCACACTCACTGATCAAGGCACCATCGAGGAATTCGACGAGGAATTAGAGGAGATTTCAGAAGAAGAGCTTTAGCTCCACGAAGACGAAGCAGAAGCGTTAGTCACCCGACGAATACTGGTCCGAACCCAAGCAGGACCAGTCCTGGTTAAGGCATAACATTTTTTGCACCAAGCGCACCATCAAGGGGAAGGTCTGCAGCCTAATCATTGATAATGGTAGCTGCGAGAACCTGGTGTCCACACTTATGATAAAAAAGTTAGGATTGGACACACAGAAGCATCCCCGGTTATATTCGTTTTCCTGTCTGAAGAAGTGAAACAAGATACGTGTAGATCAACAGTACCTAGTTGATTCAACTATATGAATAAGTATGGTGTGATGTAGTTCCTAAGGACATTTGCCAAATTCTGTTATGTAGGCCTTGGCTGTTTGATCGCAAGACTTTACACGATGGGTTCAAGAACACTTATTCATTCAAATAAGGATGGAAAAAATATCATTTTACTACCTGCTAAGGATGCTAAAGACGGGAATAATACGAAGGCGACATTAGTTTCCCGGACCACTTTTCTTTAGGTAGTTAGAGATACCCCGTAACACTCGCATTAGTCGTAAAAGGAAGCGAGGGGGAAAGAGAGATACCAACAATACTGCAGGTGTTAGTACAGGACTTTCGGAATGTTATGACCGACAAACTAACAGAGGGATTACTACCATTAAGGGACATTCAACATGACATCGACCTTATACTAGGATTTGTATTATTAAATCGACCAACATACAGATTAAGACCTGCGGAGTATAAAAAACTATAGCGACAAGTGCAAGACCTCGTGGCAAGAGGGTAAGTGGGATTAATTAAACATGGATTGAAAATTATGGAAAGTATTAAAGCGAGGAGATACATGTCTTTGTTGGGATCACACAAAGAGAACACAAAGCGAACTATTGATGCATTTGAATAATGGTGGAAAGAAAGTCTTGAGGTGAAATTATGTTTTCAGTGAGACTATTACGCACACTTACGTTAAACCATGCAGTAATTTAACATTTCTTATTTTCTGTAAGGTATAGGTCATGCCAAACGTGAAAAAATTAATATTTAGTTGCATGGGCCAGAAATTAGAGGAGAACGCAGATCAAATGTTTGGTGAAGTCGTTGCCACTAGTGATCATGCATGAAATCCTAGTCAAAGACTGAACTTTGTTGTAATTTAACTTGTAGGTTTTGAGTGCGAAACCGACTCAGGTGAATGATCCACACGTACTGTCATAGAACATGTTGGATTTAGTCATACAAAACGAGAACCATCTTTGCGGCCTAAGGGTGAAAGAAAGAAAAAATGGCATTGTATTTATACAAAATCAGATTTCTCAACTAGTTTTTGAATGCAGTAATATTCCCCTGGGCCTAGCACATCACTTGCACCACCACCATCTGTTCTAGAAGTTATGAAAATATTACGAGAAATTTCAAAATTCGTATGCCGTGAAATTGTTGGAAAATCCAACAAAGAGTTAGTTATGTGCTTGACTCCTGACCGTAGGGTTGACTACATACTTTTACAATAATTGTGATGTATGAATGTAATATTCTTTTTTGTCGTCGCTTCATCAGGCCTTGTTGATGTATTTTCTAACAAACTCATTTTCATATTTATATTATGAGTCTTTTTTTTATTTGATGCGATTTAATCATTCTATTGATGCTTCATTAGTTTTTTTAGATAAATGATGAATAACAAATGAAAGACAATGTTGGTAAAGAATTATCGGAACAACTATATGCTTGTTATATGAGTATTATAACTCATATATTGTGCATATTCCTTACATGGCATCATCATCATCTATATGAGGCAAGTGGATTGAAGAGTTATTTTCAGGTCACCCAATTAGAATTCATAACGTATTTAATATGCAACAAAAAGTTTTTCTAGATGTACGAGGAGAACTTCATCAAAATCTTGGAATCTATGGATCCTTCAAAATGGCGTCAAGTGAGGTGTTAGTGATAAACCTGTACATTTTATCACAGAGTGAGTCAGATAGGTCTGCCATAGAGCGATTACATCACTCATCGAAAATAATTAGTTGATATTTCTCAATTGACTTGGATGCTTTGGTTAGTTTCTTCCAAAATTATTATACCTGAAGACTATTTTTTAGAGCACACCCAAAGAGATTTTGAATGATCCTCGGTATATGTCATATTTTGAGGTAGATTTTTTTTTTTTGCATTTTATAATATATTTTAGATATTCTTATTCAATGTAAACATCTTATAGGTTTGCATTGGTGTTATTTACATAATATATATTGATGTAAAGTGTACCTCAAAGTGAAAATATTATGTATATTGGGCGGTGTGGCTCACCAACACAAAACGTTCTGGCTACATGTGATTTTAATATGTTTCATATTTGTAATGACTGGATGGGAAAACAGTGCACAAGATAGTTCGATCTTCGATTTTGTTCTGCGAAATAGTTATTATAATTATTTTATGCTGCCTTAAGGTTATAAACCTTAAAAAAAAAACATATTTGCTAACGTGTTTCGCTGGATTTTTTTCTACACAGGAAAGCATTATCTGGTTAATGTTTGTTATCTCTTACAATTTGAGTTTCTTAAACCATATCCTAAGATGAGATATCTTCTCTCAAATTTTGAATGGGCTAGCTAAGTAGTTCGGGAAGAAAAAAATATTTAACAAACGACACTCTTCTTTACGAGGAGCTATTAAAAGAACATTTGGTGTTTGAAAGAATGAGTGATTTCTTTGAGATATGCTTGCATATTTATTCAGGAAACATGTGAATACTATGGTTGCAATGATTCTCCACAATTATATTCAATGTCATCTTACAATATCTGATATTGATTTTAATATGTTTCACATTTGTAATAACTGAATGAGAAGACAATGCACAAGATAGTTGGGTCTTCGATTTTATTGTGCGAAATTGTCATTATAATTTTTTTATGCTGTCTCAAGTTTATAAACCTTAAAAAAAAAGAAAAAAACTTATTTGCTAATGGTATCACTGGATTTTTTTTTACATAGGAAAACATTATCTTTTTAATATTAGTTATCTGTTACAACATGAGTTTGTTAAGCCATATCTTGAAAGGAGATATCATCTCTCAAATTTTGAATGAGCTAGCCTAGTAGTTTGAGAAGAAAATAAATATTTAACCAGAGACACCATTCTTTATGAAGAGCTTTTAAAAGAATATTTGGTGTTTGAAAGAATGAGTGATTTCTTCGTGATATGCTTGCATATTCATTCAGGAAGCATGTGAATATTATGGCTGCAACGATGATTCTCTACAAATATCTTCGCCGACATCTTACAACATATGATACTAATTATAATATTTCTGACGAAAAACAATCAACTGTTCCTCTTGAATCATATGAGTATATCTTGGGCGAGTTAATATTACCAAATGATTATATAAGTGACTCTTGTACGTTGGATGGAGTGGGTGTTGGAGATATGATTTAGTTGCAAGCGTAGATTACAGATGCATTAGTTCATGAGTGATGATTATATGCTACTATATAAGGACATATGATTAAATTTCTTTATGTTGACTTTCTTCAATGATATTTATGCGAAAAATTTCTTAATTCATTGTGTTTTTTTTTCCTTCTATTAGCATATTGTATTTTATCTTACTTGGATGACCTCCTAGGCAGCTGTGAGTGTGATAGAAGTTTTGTTTGCATGTTTTTTGATTTAGAGATCTATGTTGAAATATATGATCCTAGAGATTTTTCTGGATAACCTTTATATTGCTATGATTTTTGACATATATGTGTACAGCATCAAAGCTACCAATATCCCCTTCTATTTTAGTTGTATGGCTATATTTGTTTATTTGGAGGGCTTTTGTGTCGATATGCTTTGATTATATATATGAGTTTGGTATTATGTGGTTAAAGATAACCAATTTCCTCTTTTTAGATCTTTTGTTTTCTTTTAATGACAAATTATTTATTAATTTATATTTGTTTAGAGACATCACTTTTTGTAAATCTGTCGTTGTATTTTATTATTAATATAAATTACTTCATCTTTATAAATTTGTCATTGTCTATTAACAAAACTTCATTTTAGATTTGGGGTTTTCACATTTCAAGAAATATTATCTCGATGACTTATGTTGCTTCTACAGTCTTGTATTTGTATTTGTGGATTGCAATGTTGTATATTTACATCACGAAGAGATGGTAGTTATGGGAGAAATTTGTAGGGGTACAAGGAATAGATCAGGAGAGTACTATAACTTCTTTAAGTGGGTTCACTTTAGATAGTAATCATGGGTGGAGAGTATCTTTGGAGAAAAGATTTTCTCGTAGGATTGATCTTTTGAATTTTAAAAGTAATATTATGATAATATTATTTGTTTTTGAAGTTCTTCCACCAAAAAGATGTACTTTTTCTTAAATTGTTGGTGGCTAGTTTCACCATTTTGTCTGGTGGGATGTTTTGATAGTTAAAGATATGTTCAACTGTCTAAAGTCACTCGATGAACTCGTCTGAATCCATATTACCGTCAAAATATGACAAATCCACTTTTCTTTAAAATCTTAGATTCTCTAATATTTCATGCCAATTTCTTGGGATAGTGGTTCTTCATCTTTGAAATTGGTCTGGTGGAAGAGATTCACTATATTCTTTCGATCAAGCAACTCAAACTCTTTTTTGTGTATTTCTCATAAATGAAATTGTGACATTTTTTTCCAAACAGGTCTTCGACAATTTGCTCTTCAGTGAAGTGGCTGGGGTTTTGGTTTTGGATAGGTGGATGAATGTGTATAGGGATGATGTAGGGTGAGATTTTTTTTTTGATAAACATTCTAAAAAACTAGCAAAAAGAATGATTTTTGTGTGGTGGTGGGGTAGAGTATTGTGGATGCTAAAAATTTTAGGATAGGACTAATGTTAGACTAGCCTGATATCAAATGATACTGAAGTTAACACAAATAACAAAAAAACAAACCAATATTATTACTGAAAAGCTAATAAGCGATTACAACTAATACACTGAAAGGTAAAATAACAACAAACATGACACAAACTCATACTAGGGTTCGATTTAGGGGTGGTGGTCTTTTATAGGGTTTGGAAGGCTTGGCAAGTGGCAGTAATGATGGTATGGTCGCTGGGGATGATGTATAGCAGTGGTTTGAGCAGTTTTCCAGGAATGACACGGAGTAGGGGGCGGTTGGATAGCAGGAAAACAACAGGTTTGCTGCTTTCTGGATGGCGGCATCGAGGAATGGTAATTGTGGAGCATTGCGGGAAGGTTGGGGAATAGTGGAGGCAGCAGGAAACAACACTAGTGGTGGCTGACAACTGGTTTTGCAGGAGGAAAGCAAAGGAAAAGCAACATAACACTGTTCTTTGCAGCTGCGATAAGGAGGGAAGAGAGGGAAGGTGACTAGACAACAAGAATTGCAAAAAATAACAAAAGGAGGCTGTTCTGGGCCGTTGCAGCCGAGAAGGGGCAGCTGGGAGTGATGGGGTAGATGCGAAGCAAGGAGAGCTGGAGTGAAATACCACGTTGAGCGCGAGAACAGTTGGGGCACCACTCAACCCTTAGAAGCTAATCATCACTTTTGAATGAGATATAGCTGGAGTATCACTCGCCCTTGTATACAACCCTAGAAGAGGAAACAAGGGACGCTGATTGCTGTCCTGAGAAACAAAATAAAAAACTCCCACTCTTAACTCTAATACAACACATATAGGAAAATACTAGAAATGAGTGAAGGATACAAGGAAACATGTTGAAAAATGGAAAGAAAAGTATAACAATCAATTCAATTAGGTCTCGATCACAGGATTTGGTTGCCTGATACTTGTGGTCATGAGATCTCGAATCCTTATACGTGGGTACCCCGGTGTCACAAAGTCTATGCCCATGTCTACCCAAGATAACTTCGAAAAGTTTACGTCCTTCAAAAATCTATTATGATAGAATAAATATCATTTTTTTTTGCGAAACTATTGTTGGAACTATAAATAGATAAGTATTCTTCTGAACCAAGTCTCGATCCATTAAATAAATAATCAGTTTCTCTCACTTCTCGTACTCAGTTAGGCACATCCAATAAATAAGTATGTCTAGAGAACCTAACTACAAAATGAAATTGATGGCATGCTGGACCACTGTCAATATCAACCACCAAGGAAATAAACTATGAGTCAGGTTATCCAACAATTTCCTGTCGGCCTTTTTAATTTTTTTGGTTTATGATTTTTGAAAAAGGAGATAAATTTTATAAATATGAAAATTGTTTTAATATAAATACGCAATTTTGATTTTTGAAAGTAATATTTTAATTTTGAAATAGATGAGACTAGACAAGTTTCACATTTTGGATAATTTGGATGGCTAAGCACGATACCACAAGTAATACTTATTCCGAAGAATAAACATATCACTTGTAGTAGACTTAATCACATAAACTAAAGAATTTGTGACATCCATTTGGTCTGCGAAATATTTTATATGTGGCAAACAAGTTCTCCTTCCTAATATAATGATTAGATAGAGTTTATTTTACTTGGGTTCCAAGTTTCCTATAGAGGCAAACCTCTTTAGTTAATCACATCTTAAACGACCGGGGTCACTTAAGAAAACTCTCTATTAAAATCAGTGGTTTTACATTCCAGATTTTAAAGTTTAGGTTTCCAAAATTGGACACGGGAAAATCAAACGGGAGTGACTCAAATAGGAACAGTTATTTTAAGGAATTCAAAGGAGCGAAGAGTTGGAGATATCACAGATCTAAGGAGAACCCCGGTGACCTCCCAACTATCCTATTGTTTGGCTTTATGTGTTTGCAATAATATTATTCAATGTTTAATCCTGTAACTTATTTTAGAATTTAGGGCTTACATTCGCACGATATCTGATCGTGGAAATGATCTAAAAAAGATAGGAGGATTTACACTATACCGTACGGTAACCTCAGAATCCTAAAGTGTTAGGACTTATAATTGCACAACAGGATTATGCAAAGGTCTAAAGGTGATTTGTGAGGGTTTACGCAGCGCTAGACAATCCACTTCGAAATCCTATGAGTGTTATTTACACTAAAGAAAGTGTTTAGTGATGTGAATATGTTTTGATGTTGTAGATCCATCTTGAAGTTGTTCCTCGTCGTGCTGCCCACGGTGTTCGCTCCAAACTCTTCGTCGTGGCAACTTCAGGTTTGATGTTAATCCTAAAGGTATATGTAATCACTAGGTTTTTGCTACACTAAGGTATAGTGTGTAACAAAATAAAACATGCAATATATAAAAAAAAGACAGTAGAATGTACAATAAAAGGAAAAGAACAGTATAACATGCTGAGAGAACGGTATAACATATTGTGAAATAAAATGCTGTAGTGTAAATCAAACCTGTATTTTTGGGAAGTCTGTTGCTCCTTTAAGCTAGTTAGTATTTACTGTATAAACAAAAGAAACATTGCCTGGAAAACTCGAGAAAACCGAGAAATAATCCACGACGGAAAACTCGAGAAAATTGACGAAAAACAATTCAAATAAAACTATCAAAAAGATCTGAAAAAGAGAGCTCAAGATCCTTGAATCAATCAAGAGGATATCATCTTCTCAAATTTTATATAACTGGATCAACCCAAGAAGAGTATCCTCTCCAAGATTTATTTCAAATAGATTGAAATGAGCCCAGAACTAACATGACACTGTACTCATGGCTCCATCACCTATATGTACTCACACATCCAAATCTGAACCCAAATGTGGTACTTATGTTATCCAAAATTTAATATTAAATCTCCAAAGAACTCTTTTAAAAATGACAGTTTTATGAATTTTCAAACCTTTCATGAATCCAGTTTGCATCAACCTTAGTTCCTCCAAATGAAATTGTACAAGCCCTTAATATTTCACAAAAGAAGAGACATTAATGAATAGAAGAAGTAACTCTCCAGCCTTCCAGAAAATCACACCGATGTCAAAATCATTTAATTCCATTCTTCATTGAAATCTTTCCACAATTGTATAAATGTAACACTAATTTAGAAAATATAGAAATGCTCACGGCCGGGACAAAATGAACCTGAATAATCCTCAACAAGCTCACGGGTAACAGCAGGAAGAAGAGCAAGGGTTCACGTGTAAAGCCAGGAAAGGGAGCAGCCAAGCCTCACAACAAGTCCACAAATAGAAATCGTGAAATGCACAACCCAGCTTCAACATAAACTTCACAATTTAAGACGGTAAATAAGACAAAGCTCACATGCAAGGGCAGTAGAAGAAAGCCATCTGAATCAACTATGTCACATACCAAAGAATCTCCACAATAAGGCTCACGGCTAAGGGTAGTGAAAAGAAAACCAAGCCCCTAAATGGACCCATTAATCATAAAAGAGCTATAGGAGAAGGCCAACGACCAAGGGCAGCAGAAAACTGCCAATCGAGACAAAGGGAAACCAACTGGAATGCTCACAGGCAGTGGAGCAAACCAAAACCACTTAAACCAACCTCGTAGCAAAGGGGAAAGCAGGAAACAAACAAACGAACTAAAAGAGAATCACGTGAATGTTCTCGCGTAAGGGCAACAGCCTACACAGACAACCAGTAGATGTTCTCGGGTAGGAGCATTAAAAAAAAGAAGCCATCACATATATAAACTCACGGATAGGGCCAAGAAAGGCCACCATACATTTAAGCTTAAACCAGCCACCATACATTTAAGCCTAAACCAACCATTTTTATCATGAAAGAACCACAAGAGAAAGCTCATAGCCAGGGGAAATGAGGAAAAAGTTAAGTCCAAGCCAACCACAACATAAGTCATAACAGTGAGGCTCACGACCAAGGGCAGAGAGGAGGAAGCCAAACAGGACAAAAGAAACCAACTAGGATGCTCATGGGTAGGGGGGCAGCAAACCAAAACCATTAAACCGGCTTCACGACAAAGGAAAAGCCGCCGCAAATATTACCATTATGCTCCTTTAATATACATAAGAGAGTGAATGGATAAACTCACATAAATTATTTAGATTGAAGCCATTTTCATCACATAAGGCATGATAGTGCTCACATTAAGCATTCCCTCATAGAAATAGATATTGAAATCAGGAATTTTGGGATGACAAACTTGATTACCAATAAAAAAATCTCAAAATGGAAAATTATATCCAGAATTTTCAACCCAACCGAACCCAACAAAGGGGCAGAACAGGAAAACCGTGGCTAGCAAACTTGAGCCCAGGAAGAAGAGCAAAAACAGGGAGCCACAACAGGCATACCCGAGCCCACAAGGTGGGACAAAAATAAAACACATTTTTAGCTCAACTAAACCCGGTAAAAGGAAGCCAACAGATAAGCCTTTAAGCCAAACCAATTCCTTGTTTCAAATTCAATTAATCCCAACATAATGGCTAGAGAAAAAAATACAGTTTAAGCCAAGACCTCACCCAGCATGTGGGGAAAAACAGATCAACATTTTCAGTAGAAATTCAACCCAAATGAGCCAAAACCGCACCCAGCATACCCGAGCCCACAAGGTGGGACAAAAATAAAACACATTTTTAGCTCAACTAAACCCGGTAAAAGGAAGCCAACAGATAAGCCTTTAAGCCAAACCAATTCCTTGTTTCAAATTCAATTAATCCCAACATAATGGCTAGAGAAAAAAATACAGTTTAAGCCAAGACCTCACCCAGCATGTGGGGAAAAACAGATCAACATTTTCAGTAGAAATTCAACCCAAATGAGCCAAAACCGCACCCAGCATATTGGCAAATCGAGCCCACAAGAAAGGCAAAACAGAGCCAAAACCGAGCCCTTCAAATGGGCCAAAAAACAGAAAATATTTTCACCCATAATTTGATTCCAAAAGAGCTCAAACCGGACCCAACAAGTGGGTTAAAACAGAAAATATTTCCAGCATAAATTTGATTCCAAAAGAGTCCAAACTGAACCCAACAAGTGGGTCAAAACAGAAAATATTTCTTCTTGGAGCTTTATATTCCAAAATATCGTGCCAACATATGTTTCAAATATAATCAAATAACACGGAACATTTAAGTGTGCATACATTACTAAAGCCAACATGTTTCAACACTAAAATAGATTCCAACATAGATTCTATGTGGGCAAGTATCAATCCAAAGTTTATATCCATGACTTTTTTATGTATTTTAAACAGGAAAGAAACATAAGCCATCATCCTTCTTTTAACAGTAAATTGCTTCAGCAAGAAGCAAAGAAAGAAAGCCACAATTTCCCGCATATAGGTGAAGAAATATTAGAAGTGTAAGAAGAAGATTTACATGTGAGAAGGGACCTAGACATGCTTTCCCTAAAATGTTATTTCAACTAGTCGACATAAAGTGTCTAAACCAGATCCAACAAAAGTATTAAAGGCCCCAATTTTTGATATCAATGCCCTTGTGAAATAGCTGTTAAAACAAATCAAAAGCCTCATACATGCATTTTCCATTTTAGCACTTCCAACATGTGTTGAGCATGGTGACAGAACATAGAAGAGATAGAAGAAGTACCTTATTTGAGATTTCCTAAAAGAAAAACAAAGAAAAAGGCACCAAGCTCCCAAACATCCAGCGCACGGGGACCTAGCCGAAAAGATAACTTCAGTAGAGCCTCTCTTCCTAAAAGCTTCAGAAAACAACAACCTCCGAATGCTCCACACTCCCAACACACGAAAACTTAGCTTAGAAAGAATTTCGGCAGAGCTTTCTTCCCTAAAAGCCTCAAACAGTAAAACCACAGCCTCTCTTTCTCTCAAGAAATTTTCAACAACCCAAAATAGTATATTAAGAAGCTATTTTATATGCAGAGAAGAGAATGGGACAACCACCAACCGGCCTCATTGGTAAGTGTCAGCACTATTTTAGTTGGGGGAGTTACCCGTAAGAAGCTGTCCATTACCGGAATCGAAGTCTCGTCACCCGCTTCGGAAAGACGTTTTAATTTACATATAGATTTAAGTTTAGAAAAATATGAAATCAAACTAACCCCATATTTTTCATAGTTTAAATGAAAGAGCACTATACCTCAAATCCTATATCTATCCCAAAGGATAAGCATAAGACTTGAAGATGAAACTCGATCAGATAAACTAAAAAATATATGACGTCCGTTTGGTCTGCGAAACCGTTTTATTTACCGACACGTTCCTTTATTTAATATGAATAATTAAATATGATTTATATTAAGCTGAGTTCAGAAAAACTTCTTAAGGGCAAACCTCTATTGTTAATTATATCTTAAATGACTGAAGTCACCTAAGAAAACTCTCGATAAAAATCAGGAAATATTAGCTTCAAAGAAATCAAAAGGATAGGACTTTTCAACGAAATCAGACAAAGATATGTGCAAGGGGAATGATTCAAACTTAGAATATTTATTATAAAATCCAAATGAAGAAGAACTATGGGATGTCACAGATCCGAAGGAGAACCTCAGTGACTTTCCAGTCTACCCTATGGTTTGACTTTAGTTTTGAGGAAGAAATATTCAAGTATTTTATCCTGCCAATTTTATTTACTTAAGGCTTACATTTGTGTGAAACGATCACACCAATAACCTAAAAGATATGAAGATTCAGATCGTGACGGAGGACAACCTCGGAATCCTAAGACGAGTTAGGGCTTAGAATGTACAGTAGAGCCGTACAAATGCCTAAAGATAAGTTGAGGATTTATGTTGCATAAAGAAACGACCTCGAAATCCTGTGGATTGTTGTTTTAACTTCTAAGGAAGAAATAATTTAACTGGTGTAGACATGTTCTGCTGTTGAAGATGGCTGTGCTGTCCACAATCTAGCTCCAAGCTCCTTGTCGTGACGAGTTTAAGTTTTCTAGGGTGTCAGGTTATGATGTCAAATCAAGCGGCAATATGGTTGTAGTCCTTTAAACATTTTATGAGAGACATGTTGAAGTTGTATAGCGTATGGAACAACAGTAGAATGTGTAGCAATTATGCAGTGAAAAAGAACAGTATAACATGCGGTGTAAAGAAAATGTAAAAGGTACAGCAGGAAAGTGACTGCAAGAAAATAACATGCTGTAAACACAAAACAAACCTGTATATCTGGGAGATCCGCTGTTCCTTAAGTGTAGTTGATGCAACAGGTACAAATAGAACAGGCTAAAATATATTATATAAACGAAAGCAAAAGAAGAAAAGAAACGTCACCCGGAAAGTTGAGAAAGAACGGTAAATGACCCACGATGGAAAATTCGGGGAAAATCAACGAATAATCCATGACGAAAAGCTCGAGAAAATTGACGAGTAACAATTCAAATAAAATCCTCAAAACCTCGAGAAAATCCCGGGGAAAAGACCACGAGTGCTTTGTCAAAAAAATTTGATAAAACATATGAAAAAGTTTGAAAAGAAGGGACCGCAAGCACTCGAGTAGGGCTAGGCTCAGATATATATTTGTACTCGAGGGTCGTCGAAGGCTACTCGGTCACCCTGATGTATAAAACCCGCTACTCGACTAGAAGAGTGTCCTACTGAACCTAACTTAGGAGGGTACTCTTTGGCCCAAACAGGTAATCAAAAGTTGGACAACCAATTTTTTAAATATATTTAAAATTTATATTTTTGGCATGCACATAGATTTCAAGCATACAAAAGTGAGTTGTATCAATTTTATTTGTAGCAAAAAAAAAATTATTTGAAAAAGGTGTTTCCGTTCTTATCAAATTTGTTTTTATTAGTTTTGAAAAAGTGTAGTTATCCACGAGTCGATCACACTGTCGGGCGTAGGACTACCAACAACCTGAGAATGTACGGGTCAACTCTCGCTAGTCTTATGTCGGTGAATGATATTACATCCTACGGTTCACCGGGTCCGTGGGGGTGTCTCGATGTCGTAGGATGGAATATCATTTCGCTCTACCACCGGTGTGCCTTTGTCATCACTGCCCTAAGCTCCAAAACAAAACTGAACTACTTGTGACCTTGCTTGATGGTTTCACGTATAGCAAAAGGCTATATGTGGACACTTATGTATCGGACATAAACATCAAAAATCGAACCAAGAAGCTAGAAAAAAAGAATAAAAGTGGGGTGAGAGAGAGGAGACACTAATTCCTAAAACACCGAAAAGACGGAGGATGAATCAACCCTGAAAACTCGTAACGAAAAAACCTGAAGAGGTAGGGCCCAAGGTCCTTGAATCAATCCGAAAGGATATTATTTTCTCGCTTTTATTAGAATTGGATCAACCCAAGGAAGGTGTCCTTTCCAAATCCTATTTCGAACAAGTCGAAACGGGCTTGAACCAACACGACGATCACCCACAAATGACCTCCCCGACATCGGTGCAATCCTCAAAAAATATCTTCCATAGGCTCAATTTTAACCTCAATCAAATGCTCTCCCAAATAGGACTTGGGATTCTTCCAAAATTCATAAATTGAACAAAAGGGAAGTGACCCGGGGAAGACTACCATCAACGCCTCCAAACTCATGCCAAAATTAAGATTTTCCAACTCCCAAATTAAACATAAAACCTTCCAATAAAGCCACATAAATGCTCACGGTCGGGGTCAATAGAGAAGAGGAAGCAGCCACCAAGGCTCTCGGCCAAGGCCACCAACAGAATAAGGAGCTCACGGCTAAGGCAGGAAACAGGGCCAAAAGAGGCTCACAGCCAAGGCAACCCAAGGCACAACTAAGGCTCACGGCCAAGGCAACCCAAGGCACAACTAAGGCTCACGGCCAAGGCAACCCAAGGCACAAGAAAGACTCACGTTCAAGGTAACAAACAGGGCCAAAAGAGGCTCACGGCCAAGGCAACCCAAGGCACAAGAAAGGCTCGCGGCCAAGGCAACCCGAATCAATTCCACGAGGATCTTTGATATACATAAGAGAGTACAAAATATGACCATAATTTTGGGATGACAAATTTGATCCACCAACAATCGTCCAAGTAATTCAAGCCCAACAAGAAGGACCAAATCAAATTAAACAACCCTCAATATGTCTCACGGGTAGGAGTAGGAAATCATTCGACAGCTCTCGAATAAGGACAACACAACACACCAAGACAAGTTCTCGGGTGAGGGCCTAGAACAAACCAAATCAAGCCCCCAAGCCACCTCTCGGGTAGGGACAAGTATAAAGCACAAACATAGGCTCTTGGGTAAGAGCTAAACTAGCAAACCGAGTACCAACAAGAACCAAACCGAACTGCAGCTAAGGCTTAAAACCAGGCCACAACAAAGGCTAGAAAACATCCTCATGCCCTCAAAACATCAAAACATAGGGCCACCACATGTTTCGAATAAGAACAGCTGTAGAAATTTTCCAAATCAAGATAAATTTCTTCATAGCATGCATTCTTAAGCCAAAAAGAATTATAAGATGCCAAAACCGAGCCTTCCACATCCATGAAAGACCAAATAAACCCTCCAATGTCTCATGCTAGATAAGAATAAATGAAAAGCTTTATGATACATATCCTAACATGCTTGCAAGAGGAGCTAACATTGTCTCAAAGCCATGTTTCAACCCTCCTAATTGCTTCCAATAGAAATATGCCACAATAAATAGAAACATGTCATAGCTTCACCACTTTAAACAAGTAATCAAGTCCAACTCCTATAACATGCTCACATTTCCATTTCTAGATGCTTGAGTAACAAATATTTCAAAAATATAGGTGCAATATCACACTAGCATGCTATACCATCCACAACACCAAGCTCAAAGGCTCAGCAGAGGGAAAACCGAAAAGAAGCAAGACACAGGAGGGGGGAAGAGCAAAAAACAACACAGAAATTTTAAAAGCACTCCTCAGCTTTAATCCTTTCTCCAACAGTAAGAGGAAGTCAACCCAAGCACAAAAAAAAAAAAAAAAACTAAAGAAGCAAGTGAGAAAATAAAATAGCAGAGTTTTCCCTCTCTCCAAGAGATTTTTGGCCCACTAAAATGCTCCAAACAGCCCATAATATAGACCAGAGAAAGAGAAGGAATGATTAAGAGATGTCTATGGCTCGAGGGATCGAGAGAGGATGAGATCCTCGCAGAGGATATGATCTTCCGCAGAGAAGATCGAACGCAAAACATAGAAGATAGGATACGAGGGATGGGCGCCTGCGAGGCTTGTCTCGTGTGCTAGAGACGCGCACGGGAACGAGTCTCTCTAACGACACGAAGGAGCGGGCCAGACAACCGAACGAGCCAACCCTAAGGTTCACGGGATCGAGACACAGAAGGGGGGAGGAGGAGAGAAATAAAATTAGGTTAGGGATTAATATAAGTTATTAATTATAATTATAATAATAATAAAGTATTATTTATTATTATAATTAACACTTAAATGTGTATTTTTCCCCAGACGTGTCGTTGTAGTGAAACGAACGTCTCCCCTAGACAAAATTGACGTTCCGGACGCGTTGGCGCAGTCCACTTTGTCATTCAGAGTCGTTTAAACAATTTCGTCGACGATCGGGACAAAAACGCGTCGCGACCCGAATCACGTAAAAAACTCGGCTCGAGCTCAATCAAATAGGACCGCGAAAAGCGCGACAGCACTAACGCGTACAGTCAATCTTAGGGCCAACGGTCCTATAGGGATGCTCCTTGAGCTTCTTCACAGTAGCCCCACCTACTAAGTGCTAGGGGTCAAAACTACTATGCGGAACTTCAAGTCGAGCGAAGAAAAGCTCGAAATTTCTAACGGGGAGGACTCCTTTGCTAGTTTTGTAGGAATAGTCGACAGGAAAGTCCTACGGTTAAACCCTAGGCTATTAAGGGTCTGTTTGTGGCAGCTTTTGATTATTGATAAACAGATTATTCTGATAATATGATAATCTGCAGATTATCAGAATAATCTGCCTTGTTGTTTGGGGCAACTTATCCAGAACAGTTTATTGGTAATTATGGATGTAAAAATGACATTTTTGCCCGTCTGTTAGAACTGTTTGGAGAAACTTATTCAGAACAGCTTATTGGTGCAGAAACATGAAATCATCACAGATCAGTTCCATACCATGACATACAATTCTCACACTCTCGTTAACACTAGAAAAAATAAAAACATGATACTAGCTTAATTAATCCAACTACAAAAAAAACAGATAAATAAGACAATATAGAACTCCAAATGTAGGCATTCAAATATCCAAGAAATAATAAGTTCATAGCTTGATGATCCAGATAAACAATACAAATGAGAGCATTTAAAAGTTTAATCATCTAGAATAACAAGTAAATATTCCAATCGATTCGCTGGTTCCATCGCCATGAATATGTGCCTACGAGTTGGATCCTCTAACTTTCTTATAAACAATACGTTGTTGGCCTATTTCCCAATTCTATTTCTTTAATACATAAATCGCAAAAAATGTTGGCAACTTCTTTATCCCACATAGCGGAAGGACACACTTCTTTAGACATGTTGAAACTATAAGGAACAAAAGTTTAATGCTCAAAGAATCTCCACAATTGCATATTTCTACATGTGAACTTCAACCAACATTTCAAAAAAAAAATGAAAATAAAAAACTGAAAAATATAGGCTCCTCTCTTTGTGCCTCAACATCTCCTCTCATATTGAAAAATGTTATATATGGAATAAAAAAACCATCCCAATTACAGTAGTTTTTGCAAAATATATGGAACACAAACCCTCTACAATTTCAGTAGTGTATACAAAATATATGGAATATAAACCCTCCCCAATGTCATATCCATTGTCATTCTAAACAAAAATCGAAACAGGAATCATGCCACCAACGTTCAAAATATTTTCCAAATTTCAGAACAGCTCAAACTGAAACAGGAATCATGGAACACAAACCCTCTACAATGAAAGTTCTGTATGCAAAATATATTTCTCATTTTTCCATCAATATTGGTATTTTAAAAACGAAAATGAACAACTGGCAATACAATATATAATATACCAAATTTCAGAACAGCTCAAGGTTGCATACGGTATACTAAATTTCAGCCAAAAAAAAAAATTCTGCAACCAACATAGATCAGAAGATAAGAGGCAACTTTGAAGGCACAAAAAATTTTTTAGGTTGAAAACCATTAAGGAGAAGCATAGATCAGGAGATAAGAGGCAACGTTGAAGCCTTACAAAAATCCATAAATACGATCCCAGGCAACAATCCAAGGCAAAGATCTTATACCTAAACGATACCTGAAGTATTTCAATGGGATCGAACACCAGAGACGAGGCAGGGGGCCAAGAACGGCGAGAGAGCGAGACGACAGAGGGGAGACGCAGATCTAGGGCAAGGCAAGACGGGATCGAAAGGGGGCACGAGACAGGATCGAAGGGGCATCGGGGTAATAAGTTACTCCGAAACGATAAAACATAGGGTGCTATCAGCGACGAATGATCCATCTGGCAATAGGCAAATGCTTTACGTGATTATTGGCACCGCAGTGGCGAACGTGTTTTCCAAACACGACCACGGCATTTTCGGAACGCCAAACGCAATTTTAATCTCCCCCAAACAGGACCTAAAAAAGAGAGACTAAGCTTCAACCAAAAGTGAGGTCAACAGTAAGCGAATCAAACGACGAGACAATAATCGCCACAGTAAAGAGAGACCGTAGAACCTCGAGAAGAAGAAGGTTGGCCAGCTCGACCCTTGTAATTGGAGAGCCGAAAGGTCGAGCGACCACGCAAAGAAGGGGAAGAGTCGAGAGAGGGGGAAGAGATTGTTGCGTGGATCGTCCACGGGAGCTAGGGCACACGAGGGAGACGAGCTAAGCGTCTGACTAAGCCGCGGGGTCGAATGAAGGATTAAGTGTGCGGGAATAGGATTTAGGGTTTAAGATTAAAAACTTTATTATAAATAAAAATATTTAATATTTCAAAAATAAAATTTGATTTATGCATTTTTATTCGTGTGTCAGATTGTAGAAATCGAATATTCCTCTTAGGTAATTTTGGCATTCCGGACGCACTGACGCGGTCCGTTTTACCACCGGAAGTCGTTTTGACGAATTCATCAATTTGCGTGCAATTTTGCTCGTGTCGGAAATATGACAATATGAATGTCTTTAATACTAAAATTTGTGTCTTGGATGCGTTTGCGCGACCCATTTCATCATCTGAGGTTGTCCGGAGAAGTTCGCATTTTCACCCATCTTTTAAGCTCAATTTAAGTCCGATTTTGTGCAACTTTAGGAAATTTTGTGCATTTGGTGTATATGTGTGATGATAAAGTCCTGAAGTGGTTTTCCTAGGACTTGAGATCCTATTAGTAACTTCTCTCTGAATTTTTACATGATAGTTCTTTACCACTCGACCATAGGACGATGGTTTTGAGATCATCAATGCGAGACATCACTAGAGAAATAGGAAGTGGCTGAAATTTCTAAAAAGGTGGGTCCCCTCTAAGATGATCAATAGGAACTCCTAGAGCTAGATTTTAGGATCCTAAGGAAAAGAGTAATGACCTCAAAATGAGGTCAACAAATAGATCCCCAATAGGTGAGGTGTGTTGATCGAGCACACCGCCATATTGGTGTTTACCGAATGAATCAACAAACCAAAAAATTTTTTAAGTAGACCGACCGAAGATTGAACTTGATATGCAATTGAACATGAGTTGGGTTCCCAATCGGGAACCCATAACTCGAGAAAAAATTTGTGAATGAACGAGTTGGGCCCTCCGCTGGAGAGTTACCAATCCAAACGCAAGAGTGCACTGAAGATCTTTTGAAGATTTTCACTGAGGATGAGCAGGTGTATTTTAAAATTGTGATTGTGAGTTTAAGCTTTCAAATTTTGAATATGGATTTGATTTACTTGTCAATTTAATTTTGTGTTGTGAAAATTTGAAGGAGTTTATGAATTGTGATTTATGAGAATTTGTGGAGAGTTGCAGAATATGTGCGAAAGTTAAAGGAATCAGAATCCCTGCACCGATCCTCAAAGATAATCATGAGAATAAGATGCCGCTTTCAGAGACTGACACCTACCTCGAAGGAAACATGAGAATAGGATGCCGCTTTCAGGGAATCACACCTATATCAGAGGAAACATGAGAATAGGTAGACATTTTCAGGGAATCACACCTATGTTGAAGGATTTGAAATTTGAAGGAATCAGAAGCCTTAACATCCATTGAAGAGCCTCACACCGATCCTGAAATTTGATTTGAAAAATTGCGTTAGGAGGAGCTCGTAAAGCAACGCGGAATCATATATAAAATCTCTAACCTCTGGAATTTGACTTGAAAGTTTGCGATAAGAGGGGCTCCTAAAGCAACGCGGAATCGGATGTAAAATCTTCACTCTGGAATTTGATTTGAAAGATTGTGATAGGAGGAGCTCCTAAAGCAACGCGGAATCAGATGTAAAATCCTCAACCTCCGGAATTTGATTTGAAAGATTGCGATAGGAGGGATTCCTAATGCAACACGGAACCGAATGTAAAATGCAACGCGGAATCAAAAGTAAAATCCTGAACTTCCAGAATTTGATTTGAAAGATTGCGATAAGAGGAACTCCTAAAGCAACACGGAATCGGATGTAAAATCCTCATCCTACTGTGTTGTGACGTTCGTTCAAAAAAGGAAGCCCCATCCCCCAATCATTTTCACCGATGCGGATCTTCACCTAGCATGAAATCTTTACGCTGATGCCATTATTTTTACTGCACTAATCAATAACTATCAGGTAATGAGTATCTTGAATGATATCGATAGCTCGGGCAACATTTTGTTCCAAGCCACGTTTGAGAAGATGAATTTGAAAACCAACCGATTAATTGCACCAGCCGACCCATTATACGAATTTTCTAGCAAACGAAAGGGGATACTCGGTGTAATAACACTCTCTGTCGCATAGGGAGATAGTGATAACTGATTTACCAACATGGAGGATTTTTGGTGGTTGACGTGCTATTGACTTACAATACAATATTTGGTCGCCCTCTTCTCAACAAATTTCGAGCCATGACGTCGACATATCACGTAGCGGTGAAGTTTTCCTGCAACAGGGTTATAATTATTGTACGTGGAGATCTGGAGCAATCCCGAACATGTTATATGTGAGCCATAGGAAGAGTTGAGCACGAGACGTTGGACATACAACAACAACGAGAAGGAGGTCTTGAAAATGATGAGGCTACAATTAAAATCCTTGCAGGCCTCAAAGATTCTGGTAAATTTTTTCCGATCAGTGAAACTTTTGATGCAGGTCACAAATGGATATTGATCCAGATTCTTTAGGAGCACCGCAATGTTTTTGCCTGGTCCACGGCTGAAATGCTTGACATCCTCGTTGACGTGGTTTGTCACAGGGTCAACATCAGTTTAACCGCCCGACCCGTAACAAAAATTCCAGACGATGACAATGACTTTAGCCAAACCAATTCACGAGGAAGTAAGGAAACTCTTAGAGGTCGGCTACATTTGGAAGGTTTGGTATCCCTTTTAGGTATCCAACGTGGTTATGGTACAAAAGTTTAACGGTAAGTGGAGAGTGCGCGTGGACCTCACAAATTTGAATGCTGCTTGCCCAAAGGACGGCTATCCACTACCCAGGATCAACACTCTGATGGACTCTACGGTAGGATACTTGGTAATGAGCTTCATTGATGCTTTGACGGCTATCCACTATCCAAGATCGACACTCTGATGGACTCTACGTTAGGATACTCGGTAATGAGCTTCATTGATGCTTTCTCTGGTTATCACCATATTAAAATGCACTTAGCTGATGCGGAGAATACGACTTTTATTGCCAGTGATGGTTTATATTGCTTACTATAATGCCTTTGGGTTAAAATACAAGCGCAACTTATCAGCGCTAATATAATATTTTCTAAACAAAAAGAAGAAATATTGAAGTCTATGTGGATGATATGTTAGTAAAAAGTAAGACAACCAAACAATATTTGTACGATTTAAAATAAACTTTCCAAACACTTACGAATATGAAATTGAACCCGTTGAAATGCACTTTTGAAGCTTCCAAAGGGAAATTCTTGGATTACCTCTTGATGCCCGATGGGATTAAGTTTAATCCCGACAAGGTGAAGGCACTTCTCGACATGTCTTTTCCTCGAAACACCAAAGAAGTATAAAAGTTGACCGACCGAATTGTAGCCCTAAGCCGATTTATTTCCAAGTCAGGAGACGAGTGTGACACCTTTTTCAAGGTGCTAAGGAGGGCAAAAAAGTTCGAATGGATGAACAAATGTGAGCAAACTTTTCCGAATCTGAAACAATTGTTAATCTCTCCACCGTTGTTGCGAAGTTCGAGGCTAAAGGAAAAACTTTCACTTTACATGGGAATCGACCCATAAGCTATTAGTTTGGTCCTAGTCCAAGAGGAGTCAAGGAAACAAATTCCTGTTTATTACACTAGCTGGGTCCTTAGAGGAGCCAAGATAAGGTATTCCCTTATGGAAAAACTAACGTTTGATCTGATTGTTTCTACTTGTAGACTTCGACCATATTTTTAAACCCATCCGGTTAATGTGGTCACTTATCATCCACTCAAGACCATACTCACTCGACCGAAACATTCGGGCCGATTATTGAAATGGTCCATGAAGCTCAATGAGTATGACCTTACTTACGTCCCACGAATGTCGATCGAAGCTCAAGCTATAGTGAACTTCTTGATTGATCTCTTGGAATCAGATGGATGCAAGGACAGATCCAAGGCAAACACGCAAACTTGGATCGTTTATGTTGACGGAGCTTCAAGTCAAACAAGAGCAATGATTGGTCTGACATTAAGCAGTCCAGCTGGAGAACACATCTATTATTTGGTCGTCCTTGATTCTGTGGTCACAAACAATCAGACAGAATACAAAACATTGATAGCCGGACTACGGTTAGCTTAGGCAATGGGCTCTTGACATGTAATAGTGAAATTTGTTTCACAACTAGCTGTCAACCAAATCAACGGGGAATTTGAAGCTCGAGACAAGATGATGGTCAATTACTTGAATAAAGTGAAGATGGAAATTGGTAAGTTCATAAGCTCCCGTATTGTACACATAGGGCGAGAGGAGAACACGGTTATTGAAAAACATATGCGTTGGAAATAGAGCGGCCCAAAAGCTTTCCCAACTAACCATTGAAGAGTCGAAAGTAGTAGACGTTGAAATGACTGATGCCAAAAGTTGGGTCGATCCTTATATCCACTACTTCAAAACTAGGAAAATCCATGAAGCAGTGGCAGATCCCCGAAGTTTCAAGTTTAAAATCACCCAATACCTTCTTATGGGAGACATGCAATTCCGAAAGTCAATCACATCCTTGCTCCTTAGATGTTTCAAACAAAATTACTTCCTCTGGAAAATGCATTCTGGTGAGTGCGAAAGCTATTCAGGGGAAAAAAACTGGCTCATCGAGTCCAAAGACAAGGTTTAAAAGATGCAGAGCAGCTCTCTCGAAGGTGCGAGCAATGTCAGAAATATGCTCCACTGCAGCATCAACCAACACAAAAATTACAACCAATAGTTAGTCCTTAACATTTCACCATTTGGGGAATGGATATTCTCGGGCCATTTTCTCCCTGAAAGGGATACCAAAAATTTATTTTGGTCAATGTGGATTACTTTTCTAAATAGATAGAGGCAAAAACTATAGCCTGGATCATTGTTGGTGCAGTTTGGAATTTACTTGGACACATAATTTGCCGGTATGACTTGCCCCTAATACTCATCACAAATAATAAAATTTTGTTTGCTAATCTGGTGTTAAGAGATTTTTATTAGAGCCAGGGGATTAAACTAAAGTTTTATCTGTACATCACTTGTAAATTAATGGCCAAGTCAAAGCTGTGAACAAGCTCATCCCAAACTTGCTGAGAAAAATAGTTGAGGGGTGCTAAGGGTAAATGGACGGATATGGTTCCTTCGGTCCTTTGGGCCATATGAACCATATCGATGTCCGAACAAACGCTATACATGCTTTCCCACGGTATGAAAGCCATGCTATCGGTCGAGTAGAATCATTATAGTCAAAGGGTAATCACCGCCACATCTTTCGACGAAGTGGTGCTCGTTGATTGACAAAATACAAATGATGAAGCTTCAGTCACCCTTGATCTGTTAGAGGAAATTCGAAAAGAACCACCCTTTATATACATAGGCCCCATAAGGATGTTGAAGGGCTACATCGAGTTTCGCCAAGATGTCACTTCGACACAGAAATTAAGAAAAACAATGATGACTAAATTGTGGTAAAGATTAAGAAATTTTTTTTACAAAAAGAAATATTTTATAGCTGAGTCATTCGTCGCTTCGGACAGGACTAGACCTCCATTCATTTGACTCATATACAACCCACATCCACTGAACTTATACTTCTCTATCTTCTCTTCAATTCAGACTTGGGAGATCGAATTAGTGGCTCAAAATTCAGCTAGTTCACCCCTTAGGATCGCCACCTCGGCTAAGAGATCTTCCACATTCGCAATCTTGTCTCGGAGATCATCCACATTTGTAACCTTGGCCCAAAGTTCTTCATGTTTCCAAGCTAGGCTCGGAGGATCTCCACATCCATGACTTGGGCCCGAGGAGCCTCCATGTTTGCATATACGACTGCCAGTTCCTCTCACAAATCCGATACAGTGGCCTCCTGCTGATGGTTTGTAGCCCGAGTTAAGGAATCCACGTTCTCGTCCATACGATGGACTAGAGACTTGTGAGGCTCCCTTCGGTCGTCGGTCTCTCTTGTTGGGTCAGTTGATTGGGGGTGTTTAAGATTGGAAGAGGAATCAGGATGGATACCCTCTCAATTGCAACTTGAGCAGAAGGTCCGACAGGCTTCGCTAACTCAGTTTGGCATGCTGTCTCTATGGGCCGAGAGTCGATAATATCCATAATTTCCTCTACAATATATGAGTTTGTGAGACCGAATAAGAAGGGAAAGTTACGTTACCAATCATGCGCTCTATTTCTGACGTACAGAAGCTCTTTGCGATGAGAGGCGGCACACCGCCATGGGTGCCCCCTTGAACGGCCTCTCTAAACGGAGGATGAAGCAGAGCGAAGTCTGGTGGCTAAACTTGCACAGTCGTAGCCGATGGTTCCACCTCTCGGGCTGACAGTTGAGTCGGACGTTGGCGAAGCGATGCAGGGTCCAAAACTCTCCCACCATTCCGTCTCCAGATTTCTATAAGGGTATTGAATCGGACGATTTCCCAACTTCTTCCACATGAGGCATCTTTGTGGTCGAATATTTAACTGATTTAAATCTCTCGGGTTTGGTCCCTTCGGTCGGTCTTTTGGTACCAACCATTTTTTCTGATCTTCCTTTCTCTTCTCGGTTGGTCGGGTTGCTTCACCTGTTTTTTTCTATTGGATTGGGCGGGAACTTTCTGGTTTTTTCTTTTTTTCATCCCTAGAGGCCCAAGTTCGTGAAGTAGCCCAAAGGCCTTCATTAATACTTCCACACTTATCGGTTTCTTAGCACTTGACATATTCATTCGGAAAATTCAAAAATGAGAAAATATAAAAGCGTACTTAGCGCCCTATTTATAAGAAAAATCAGCATAAAAATCAAGATAGTATAATTATTAGTAATTTTTATTACTTACTATGTAAATAAACATATTTTTTATTCTCTTATTCTTATGGCATGGTACTTTCAAAGAAGTAAGAGAATCTAGAAACTAATTATGTACATCAGGAATATGTCTGCATAAATTTCGAGGAGAAAATGGATCACACAAAGAGGATTGGTGTTTGGACATTCATCATGATATCAATCGGCCCATTAAGCTGACCGAACGAAATACTGTCCGACTCAACAAATACCGTGCGACCATGCAATACTCTCTTAACCAACATCTGCCATTATAAAGATCATCAATCGCCCGGAGGAAAATACTTTAATGTAAACACATTGACCGAAGGTGGGATGCCTGTCAGATTACAGTGATACACCCTCTACTTGATGGAATAATCCTACCCAAGGTAATGTGTCTTCGCAATTTGTCACCTCAGAAAAGGCGATTGAAGACTATTCGATTGGCCGAAGATCATTCAGTTGGTCGAATGACTCTGGGTAGAACGAATGAATACCAATTGACCAATCCAAATAGTTGTGAATATGAAGCGATGTAAAGGGTAGTTGCAGATGCAAAACGACACTAACAACAGTTACAGTGTCAAGACATATATTATTTCGTTACAAATATGTAAACGTGTAATGACTTATAAATTATAGTAACATTTCCATTAAACGAGTGACAATTATGTAATTTGTTATATTTTGATTAGAATTTTTAAATAGGGCGGTCATTTTCACTAAGGGACAAATTCTAAAAGTTCTTAAAAAATTATATTATTTGTCTTTTTTCTCTTTCTTTTATTCGATCGATGCTCTATTCTTTGGGCATGATTCACAAGATAATTTAGGATTCGACAAAGAAAATCCTAAAAAATTGAGGGTTTATCGTGCTCTGATACAAGATGATACCGTTTTAGGGCTCTTAGATCGTGTTTAGGAAGTGGGTTTTGTAGGGAGGAGGTTGTGGAATGGTAAGGGAAGGATGACATTCAGACGGTGAGGAGGTTCCGCTACATGTTTCTAAGCAAGATACAGACCCATCTCTTGCAAAAGGAAAATGATACAACTCTCAATTAGGGTAGAAATGAGAGATAAAATATCTGAAACACACAAACCAAACTTAAAATCCTCGTACCAGAAAATCAACAACATATACATAGTTTCCTACTATAAAGAAAGTCTAATTAGAAGAAAAAAATATGAAATAATATAAAAAAGAAAGAAGGGGCAAAAATCAGAATTTGGGTAAGTGGCTGTCGGTTCCGCGATCACGGACTACTTGCAATCTTGCGGAATCGCGGATTTCCTAAGTTCGGATCGTGGTTTCCGCTGTTTGGATGCTCTGCGTCAACCAAATTCTTATGTATTTACATACCTAACGCATAAACTTTACTTTTTTTTTACATTTATACCACCAAAATCTTTAACTTTTAAAAGTGAAATCCACCTTTTCATGCATAGGTAAGGTAAGATGATATGTTTGTAAAAATAGGAGTTTAGGTCTTAGATATATTAATGCATAGGAATTGGGAGAAATATATGTAAATATCCCAATTTTTTATTCGCATTCTACAATAGAGCAGGAATGTTACTGTTCTCATAACTTTGAAATAACAAGCATGCGCATATGTGCTTGCTATTATTCCACAAAATACCGAAAACAAGAAAATAAAAGGCGAGAAAGATGGAAAAACGATTCTTTCCAATCAATCACTGTTCATAAGGAAATTAATTAAGCGTTTACCCGCTGTCTCCTGTAGAGAAAATATTTTTCTTATGCATGACATGAGCGAAGGAATTTGTTGAATCTGATTGTGAGTTTTTAAGCAGTTTTCTTGTGCTTTTACAGTTTTCTTGGGCCATGTGCACTTTCTTAACCTATTTTATCTGTTTTCTATTTTAAATCTTAATTGTTTTCTTATTTGATTTAGGTAACATCGGCGTTGAGAGAATCTGGTCTCGAATCATCTAATTTAATTCTCGGTATTGACTTCACAAAAAGCAATGAATGGACAGGTGAAATGATGTGTTTTTTAGCATCAACATATTGATGCTGTTGTTTACCATATTCTATGTTTTTTTTTGTTGGTTTGTTTGTTTGTTAGTTTATAGAAAGATTTACATACATGCCTCACAATTCTCGTATATTTACATATCTAGCACCAAAGCTTTCATATTTACATTTATAACACTTTGGTGTGATAAAGCTATGTATAAAAAGTTTTATTTAACTTTTAAAAAGTAGGTGATAGTGATATTAAAGATTCGAGCGCTATGCATGTATATACCAAAATTTTGGTGTTAGATATGTAAATACATAAGAATTGTGTGGTATGTCTGTAAATGCCCCTCGTTTAAAATGTCTAAGAAGTGACCATACCTGTCTACACACCACAGGAAGGCATTCATTTAGAAGGAAATCTCTCCATGCTCTTAGCAAGGCCCCTAATCCATATGAGCAAGCCATTTCTATCATTGGTCGTACTCTTTCTTCCTTTGATGAGGACAACTTGATACCTTGTTTTGGTTTCGGTGATGGTGAGCGCTTTCTATCTGTGCTTATTTCTTGTAACAGTTTGCTATGTTATTTCGCTTCTCATGACTTTATTTTTTTGCTTTCTGCAAAAGCATCCACTCGAGACCAACATGTGTTCAGTTTTTTCGGCGATCACCGTCCTTGTTGTGGTTTTGTGGAGGCCCTCGAGCGATATAGGCAGATTGTTCCTCATCTTAATCTATCAGGTTCGTAATTTCCCCAATTTTATATCGCTCTTCTGTAATAATAGCTCTTTAGGATACAGTTTATAGGGTTAATCATTTATGTTTCTTGTTACTTTATTGCTTTCTAGCTGCCTAATAAGTTTATAAATTGTTCTGTTAGTTTTCAACTGTATCAACCTATGTGATCGGCAAAGGCAAGCTGCTTATTCTTCAAGTTACCTCTAATTGCAGGCATCTAATTTTTGAACTTCTTGATCATCCATAATTGTTTCATCCTTTTTAAAAGCTTTGGATTTGTTCTTTGAAGGTAAAACTTATTGTCAAAATTGATCATCAACATAAATTTTGACCAAGTTGTTTTCAATGAGGATTAATAAAGTTAAATGATGTAGGTCATTTAAGGGTTTAGGGCTTCTAATACAACATGGATGAGATGCAAAGTAAAAAACACAACTTCACAATCCTTAGGTTACTAATTCTTAACTTTACCCAAACTTTGTTATTAGGCTTTATTCATTGCAATATATAATTAATGACTGCCCCAAATAAAAAATTCTATCATGAAAACAATGATAAATATAGATTCTTATACAAATCCAACTAATGATTGTGGATGGCAACTGTAATGATAGAAATCACAGAAAGAAAAAATCAGGGCGGTGAATTAAGGAGTATCCCCTGAAAGTAAATACCTAAAGCTATCTATGAAGCATTTAAAGAATACATATCCAGCAAGTGCTCATAAATACATATAAAGATAACATTTTATTTTAATATTTAATTTTACTGCAATTGACCGCCCAAAAAAGGACCCCAAAATAGAAATTACACGGAAGCTATCAAGTTTTACTCAATTCAATATGCTAGTATATATTGGAATTTTAAGTGTTTTATGGTCCTAATAAATTTCAAAACTCTGTATGACTCACTTTTCTTCAGTAATTGCTAAAGACTTTTGCAGGTATTCTTTTTTTTATTTTGAAGCACCATTAGCATGTCTTTTGGTTTGGATTTCACCTCTTGTTTAGATTAGCAACAAACTTTTATTTGCTATAATTAATTATTAGTCATCTATGAATACNAGTTAAATTATGTAGGTCATTTAAGGGTTTAGGGCTTCTAATACAACATGGATGAGATGCAAAGTAAAAAACGCAACTTCACAATCCTTAGGTTACTAATTCTTAACTTTACCCGAACTTTGTTATTAGGCTTTATTCATTGCAATATATAATTAATGACTGCCCCAAATAAAAAATTCTATCATGAAAACAATGATAAATATAGATTCTTATACAAATCCAACTAATGATTGTGGATGGCAACTGTAATGATAGAAATCACAGAAAGAAAAAATCAGGGCGGTGAATTAAGGAGTATCCCCTGAAAGTAAATACCTAAAGCTATCTATGAAGCATTTAAAGAATACATATCCAGCAAGTGCTCATAAATACATATAAAGATAACATTTTATTTTAATATTTAATTTTACTGCAATTGACCGCCCAAAAAAGGACCCAAAATAGAAATTACACGGAAGCTATCAAGTTTTACTCAATTCAAGATGCTAGTATATATTGGAATTTTAAGTGTTTTATAGTCCTAATAAATTTTAAAACTCTATGACTCACTTTTCTTCGGTAATTGCTAAAGACTTTTGCAGGTATTCTTTTTTTTATTTTGAAGCACCATTAGCATGTCTTTTGGTTTGGATTTCACCTCTTGTTTAGATTAGAAACAAACTTTTATTTGCTATAATTAATTATTAGTCATCTATGAATACCTTCATAAAAAATATGCATATGTTCTATAAATGATTATACAAATTCACTAGATCTAGATTTGACATAAAGTTCAACATGGTTTGGATTTTCTAGGCTATTAACTTTTGACAACTTCAAATGAAATCATGCTTTTAGACTTATTAGCTAATAAATTATACATACACTCAGCCATTAATTGTATCAAATCCCCTCTAGATGTGTGCTGTTTACTCGAACAACTTAACTGATCACCTAAACTACCATTAACTACTTTGTTTGACCGCTAATTTGTGTGTGATGGTCAACTGAAAATTTGAACCAGGTTTCCTTTTTTTTTTACTGAGTTTGTTAAAGAACTACACGTGAATTGTATGGCACTATCAGAGTCAATATTCTTAGTTAACCTTCACAAGTTAATACTTCATTACAATATAATTTTGCTATATGAGATTCCTCAAAAAAATTTTTTAAAAATTAAATAAAAACCGAACAATCAGTTACACCGGTGTCTAAGGGAAATTTAATCTTTTATTATTTATTTTTATTTTGTATAAATAGGGATATAATATTTTTAGGGTTAGGGTTATGATGAGATTATTGTCTTGAATATTAGGGTTGGGGTTTTGGGAAGGTGCCATCTTCCTCTCGAATTGTAGGTGCTAGGGTTAGAGTTTGGGAGAGATCACCTACTTCTTGAATTGTAGGCGCTTATCTTCTATGCATTTGAGTGTATTGTTTGGAGTTCTTATTTGCTTGCTTGGAGATTAATCAAATTAGCCTTAATTTGGGTTTTTTCGTATATTTCTTGCAATTTGTTTGCTAATTTTGGCTTTGATTCATATCAATTTGTTATCAGAACATAGATCCTTCTTCACTACGAAGCCCGAGTCGCAATAATTCTCCGAGAAACCAAGATAGATCGTTCGTAACCGAACATCGCGATGTAGTCGAAATTCGATCTAGTTGGGACGCCATTGTCGAGATCATGGTGTACAGGAAAATGTTGGATTGCGGTGTACCATCGTGACCATGCATCGCAAGACTGCACGATTTGAGCTAGATGGGAAGCAACAACGAGATCATGGCTTACGGGGCGTCGCGTTGGTGACCCAACCTCGCAAAACATTCTCGATTCGAGCAAGTTGGGAAGATCAACGAGTTTGCGACATACAGTCGTTGCCTTTTTCGATGTAGTTGCGATAAGAGCTAGTTGGGCACGATGACGGGATTGCATCTTCCACCTCTTGCTTTTTCTGCCCCCTCCAATCGTACGGGATCGAGTGATACAGTCGCTAGCTTTGTGGGACAGTGAGATTCAACTATGATTTTAGACAGCTGGGAAGCGGGATCACAATATAAAGTAGTTTCAAAATAGGACAGGGAGCAATGACAACCAAAAAATTGCAATATAGAGGGAAATTAGATGAAAAGTTGAGCCATATCAGATCTGAATTGGATGAGCATTTCTGGATCATAGAAGCACAACTTTCTTTTATGGAGGGGAGATTCATGGTTTTCAAAGAAATGAAGAAGATTGTGGAGTTTCACACAAACCCTTAGCCGCTGGCCGCAACATCGAGCGACAAAATCGGGAACGGACACTAGTTGCAACAATTAGAAGGATTCACGCAACATTAGGGCAGCATCACGGCTTTAGGTGGATCTGGAGTTGTGAGATTGTGCAGGAATCTGGAATGGATTCGAGCGACAACAATCTGAAGGATTTTGCGGTATCACGGCAGTGTCATTGCTTTAGGGGGACCTGGAGTCAAGGGGTCGAGCGAAGGAATGGGGAGCGGTTTGAGCATGCAATAATCCTGAAGTCGGGAGTTTCTTTCGTAACTGTGTTGCCCATATCACTAACCCTAGGTGTTAAAGGACGATATTGCGAGATGGATCTAAGAGTTTTTAGAGGTTGGGATCATACAATGTAGAGTGAGCTCTTTCTCTTGCTCTGTCTCATTTGTAAAAAAAAAGGATGAAAGTTTGTGTTTCTATGTGGATTATCGGACATTGAATACAACAAAAAAAAATAGTTGACAAATTTCCCATCCCGGTGACCGATGAGCTACTTGATGAGTTGTCTAGGGTTGCAATTTCCTCCAAGATTGACTTGAAGTTTGGGTAACAACATGTTCGGATGCGGCTGAAAGATGTGCTCAAGATTGCATTTCGAACTCTTGATGGTCACTATGAATTTCTGATTACTTGGAAAGGATTGCTAGATGAGGACGCCATGTGGGAGCTAAACAACTTGATCCAACAACAAATTCTTTTTTTCCAACTTGAGGACAATGTCTTTTTGAGAGGGGAGTATTGTTATGGTGGAGCATAAGAGTAATTTAGTCTTTTATTATTTATTATTGTTTAGTATAAATAAGTCTGTACATCGAAAATGTACCAAAGCTAATTCTGAGATCTAATGGCCAAGAGGAGAAAAACACGATGAGGGAGTGCCCCCCGATAAAAGAATTTGAGACCCACTTTTCTGACCGAGTGTAGCTATCTGAGCTAAAGCCGACCGAGTCACGAGGAGGACAAAAAGAAGACCAAACGATCCAAAGTTCGAACCGTTTGGTCAGAAATGAGATAAAGAAACATCCGAGCCAACCACTACGAAGAAGCTGAATCGAGTGGTCCAGTTGGCTAGTTCCTCAACATCTCCAATCGTACTGGGGACATCCAAAAGTCCCCTTATCTATTATCAAGGGTGGATAGCCAAACAAGATTAGCCGATCTGCAATGTCGACCAAGCCTAGTCGACTAAAATAGTTCTACAGACTCAAAACCAATTAAGCTCAATTAATCGAGCCAGAGAGTAACCGAACAATAGGCTTTTCCGTGCAAAATACCAAGAATATTTTGTACAACCACTTTAAAGCGGAGGCAAAAAAGACAACTAGAATGTTGTCTGGTGGTTCTGAGAGTGAGGAAAGGCGATGCCAACAATTAGGGGAGGAATGTGGATGATGAAAAAGTCGGAGATAAATACCCTTATGAGGATGAGCTATATCCAAAGAACCACTCAATCATTTGGAAGGAGATCACCATGTTGGACAAGCTACAGTTAAAGCACCACCCACTATTCGATATAGCCCTAGAAGGGAATAAAGTGGATGATGGCAGCTGTCTTGACAGAAAACATACGTCAAAATTGAAAGCCTGAAATAAAGAAACACATAAATAATCCCTAGATTCTTAGTATTGAATCTCTTAATAGAAAGGAGGCGCTAAACCAACGTGGGAGTGCCAGTCGGCTTCCCAGGTCTAGACTGGTTTGGTCCAGATGAAGCAATCACGGGATGGGCTCCAGCGGCTCTTTATGCCCATGTCACTAAAGTGGTAAGGCGTAAATCTCCCACATCAATAATATAGTACGACTTCCTGGGTAAATTAATAGTCTCTAACGTCAAAATGATTTTACAACATAAAACTCGGTATCATAGCTGTAATATAAATTTTCAATCTAGCATCTATAGATTTATTGTTAATTTCATCGCATTGTTTTAGCACAGAAGTGTATTCCTATAGAAATTCAACTCATGCGTATTACTTAGTTTTTGTGATCTTAAATATTTTAAGATTACATAAAACTCGGTATCATAGTTGTAATATAAATTTTTAATCTAGCATCTATAGATTTATTGTTGATTTCATCGCAATGTTTCAGCGCAGACGTGTGTTCCTATAGAAATTCAACTCATGCTTATTACGTAGTTTTTGTGATCTTAAATACTTTAAGATCACATAAAACTCGGTCTCATAGTTGTCATATAAATTTTCAATCTAGCATCTATAGATTTATTGTTGATTTCATTGCAATGTTTTAGCACAGACGTGTATTTCTATAGAAATTCAACTCATGCTTATTACTTAGTTTTTTGTGATCTTAAATATTTTAAAGGATAGTGATCCAAACATAGAACAATTCCTTTGAAAATCTAATAATGCCTCTAATATTAAAGTGATTTTATAGTCTAAACTTGCACTGAAGTTGGAATATATTTTTGTTTTTTAAAATTTCAACCAAATAAACGATTATGTGCCCATACTAGGTTAATTCATTGATTCCTAATGCAGATGAGCGCATAAATTCTTAGAAATTTAAAATTAGGTAAGGTAATCTTTGAACCGGTCAGCTATTATAACCACACTCAACAGATTTTGTCCATTGGAATTCATCTCTTTATGAGATAAATAGTAATTGGTACAATGGTAGCGTCGAACCCTTTGATAAAGCATTGATAAAGGATAGCCAATGCGTATATAATGAATGGAGTGATTAATGGACACTTATTTCAAATTTGGATTTAGAGAAAAAATTTTTGTTTATAAATTTTTAAGGACTTTCTTAAATTATACTAAGTGCTCCTTGATTTGTTATAAAACAGATTGTTATTAAAGAAGATAACTACGTATTTTTCACGAAAAGGTTACAAATTATTATGAAAGTATTAGGTNTTCATCTCTTTATAAGATAAATAGTAATTGGTACAATGGTAGCGTCAAACCCTTTGATAAAGCATTGATAAAGAATAGCCTATGCATGAAAAATCCAAATATCATGACCGTGTGTAGGCNTTCATCTCTTTATAAGATAAATAGTAATTGGTACAATGGTAGCGTCAAACCCTTTGATAAAGCATTGATAAATAATAGCCAATGCATGAAAAATCCAAATATCATGACCGTGTGTAGGTGTTGACCAATTATAATTACTTTATCTATGCTAGATTAACAGGTAATTCTGCAACTGATTCAACAAATCTCAAGTATATAATGAATGGAGTGATTAATGGACACTTATTTCAAATTTGGATTTAGAGAAAAAATTTTTGTTTATAAATTTTTAAGGACTTTCTTAAATTATACTAAGTGCTCCTTGATTTGTTATAAAACAGATTGTTATTAAAGAAGATAACTACGTATTTTTCATGAAATGGTTACAAATTATTATAAAAGTATTAGGCGATTTATTGTTACGAAAGCCATCACTAAGCGNAAGTGCTCCTTGATTTGTTATAAAACAGATTGTTATTAAAGAAGATAACTACGTATTTTTCATGAAATGGTTGCAAATTATTATAAAAGTATTAGGCGATTTATTGTTACGAAAGCCATCACTAAGCACTCATATGAGACATTTTTGTTATCTTAAAAGCAATCCCCTGTCCTACAAATGTCTCTCCTACAATCTTACCCGATGGCACTATTTAAAATTCCGCAATTTGAGGCTCGCCTCAGCACAATCTGGGAAAAAAAAAAAAACTTGTTGAGGCGTACGACTCAAGCAGCTTGGGTAAGGTGTACCTTTCCCTTGATTTTCTATTTCCCCACTGACTTTCTCATGACCGACTCANTTACCCGATGGCACTATTTAAAATTCCGCAATTTGAGGCTCGCCTCAGCACAATCTGGGAAAAAAAAAAAAAACTTGTCGAGGCGTACGACTCAAGCAGCTTGGGTATGGTGTACCTTTCCCTTGATTTTCTATTTCCCCACTGACTTTCTCATGACCGACTCCCACCCTAGCCTTTTACTATGCCAAAACGAAGGGTTACGAGATATAGAAATTAAGGGATACGAGCTGAAGATAAAGTAGAATACATTCATATGCTTATATATAATTATATTTTTAAAAATTTCCTTGATTAAATATTAACAATCTATAACATCGTTGGCCTGCTGCATGTTGTCCAAAGTGCAATTAATTTTGGATTTCCACCATAGCTATAGTGTTGTGAGTAGAAAATTCAAATTAGNAAGGGTTACGAGATATAGAAATTAAGGGATACGAGCTGAAGATAAAGTAGAATACATTCATATGCTTATATAGAATTATATTTTTTCAATTTTCCTTGATTAAATCTCAACAATCTATAACATCGTTGGCTTGCTGCATCTTGTCCAAAGTGCAATTAATTTTGGATTTCCACCATAGCTATAGTGTTGTGAGTAGAAAAATTAAATTAAAACTTTAAGTAAAATTTAATCAAAACTGAAACTAATTCCATTACTTCCTGATCATTGAGAATTAGCATGTTGTTCTATATATCAAAATAATTATTTTGATAGGATGCAATGAAATGATTTTTGATGAATTTCAAAAAAATCAGAATTTTTTATATGCTTTATTTTGGTAATTTTGCTCTCGTAGCTTATANTTGTTCTATATATCAAAATAATTATTTTGATAGGATGCAATGAAATGATTTTTGATGAATTTCAAAAAAATCGGAATTTTTGATATGCTTTATTTTGGTAATTTTGCGCTCGTAGCTTATCAAAAATGGGTAATATAATAATGGGTATCTAAACTCGAAATGTTCAGACTGGAATTTAATTCGCGGAGTTGAAATTATGCAAGGATGAGGTAGACGTAACTAACTAAATAAAAAAACTAGAGAATACATCCTATAAATATTGGAGCGACATCATGTACAATTTACACAATAAATTAAAATAAAATAATATATACTGATACAACTCATATAAGATTATAACTTCCTATACTTTTGAAGTATACTTTCTGATTTCCATCATGAAATACTTGTGATAAGGCTAATGATGGTTGTGATGGTGATTTTCTATGGTGCATAGTTTTGATGAGGAATGATCTTCATGGCAAATTCATAAAGTGTCATAGGGCACAGAAGGTTATTTGTCAATAGATATGCCAATTTTTACATAATTAGAGTGCTTCAACTTTTAAAATTTTGCATGGCTGAATATATGAACTAACTGGTGATTAATATTCTTCATTAGTTTTTGGAAACGTTTTGCCAGATTTGTTGATGCCGTCATGTTGATCGAGTTATTCGGCTTGTTCTGAAACATTCCACCAATTATAATCAAATAAATGATATGCTAAATAGAATAATTCATACTGAATTGTTCATCGATCTTTCAATTCCATATCTTTTGATTGCCATGCAGGGCCAACCTCATTTGCTCCATTGATTCATACAGCAATCGATATTGTTGAGAGGAGTAATGGACAATACCATGTGCTTGTAATTATTGCTGATGGGCAGGTTAATAAAGTTTGAATTTTCGTGCTCAGCTCGCTTAGTTTAAATTGATTTTAGGGGCAATGAATAAATACCACTCAATTCCTATGAATTTAAATATCTGACAACTATATTTTATTTTCTTATTTATCCCAACCAAATCTTTTAAATCATACAAAAAATACCACTGTCTTAACTCTTAAAAAATGAAACACACCTTTTTTGCATAGGTAAGATGGGATGTACGTAATGATTGAAGTTGAAGTGTTAGATATGTAAACACATAGGAATTGAGTGGTATCTATGTAATCTTCTTTTGATTTTAATGATGCCACAATAATCCAGGTTACCAGAAACCCAGATGTTCCAAGAGGGAGTTTCAGTCCTCAAGAACGTGCAACAATGGATGCTATTGTCCTTGCAAGGTAACACACTATATCTCATTCTAATATATGGGCTTGTATTCTGCTGCCACCAATACATAGAAGCAGCAGGCGTCATATGCAGCATGTCTGGGTTGGCGGCATTCCCACACCCCTCCTCACCAAGAAGTGGCTTTCCTGGCCTCTATCTCTGACTTGGATCCAAGAAAGCAGAAGCGCATCAGTGGCACACATCGTTGCAATGCCCCCAATTAGGGGTGTGACTAAGCCAAAGTGACTGTTGAGCTTGCTCTGGCTCGACTCGATAAGTTCACATGCTCGTTTAAAAAATAATATTAATATTAAATATATTAAAATTTAAGACTTTATCTATAAATTATAAGAGACATTGAAAAATTATATTAAATGATTTCTTTTTATCTATCTCCTAATTAATTATTTTTTTATCATTTTATCATTAGCTTAAATTAGTATTGTTTCTTTCATTCATTATAAAAAAGCTGACTCGTGACTCAGTTCAAACTTGTAGACTTAAGCTCGAGCTTGAACTCGATTAATTATTTAAGCTCAGTTTAAGCCGAGGGTGGCATGAGCTCGACTTGACTTGTTTACACCCCTACCTTCAACAAAGCTTGCTATTTTGTTTTGAACCTTTTTTGACTCTTCAGTCTCTATCCTCTTTCAATCANTGAACTCGATTAATTATTTAAGCTCAAGTTTAAGCCGAGGGTGGCATGAGCTCGACTTGTTCACACCCCTTCAACAAAGCCTGCTATTTTGTTTTGAACCTTTTTTGACTCTTCAGTCTCTATCCTCTTTCAATCATTATGGTTGGTGTGGGTGACGGGCCTTGGGATGCGATGCAGCACTTCGATGATAGCATTCCTAGGAGAGAATTTGATAACTTTCAGGTGCGTTGTTAGGCAAGGATTAATACATCTCAATGCTCAAACAAATATAATTAATTTTGATCAAATTTATATTTCTATGATCCTTTCTTATATCCTCTTAACTTTTGTAAATATTGGGAAGATTTTCATTGGTACCACTCAGTTCCTATGTATTTAAAAATATAACACCTAAACTTTAATTTTCGCATACATGCCACCTTACCTATGAATGAAATGGTGTATTTCACTATTTAAAAAGTAAAGTTTAGGGGTTTGATATGTAAATACCAAGGAATTAGGTGGTGTGCATGTAAATGCCCCATGTTTTTGTTTCATATCAATTAATTTTGTTCAATTTGGTCCTTATTCATACTTAAGCAGTTCGTAAACTTCACTAAGATCATGTCATCTAGCATGGAAACAGAAAAGATGGAGGCAGCCTTTGCCTTAGCTGCACTGATGGAAATTCCATTTCAATATAAAGCAACTCAAGCCCTAAGACCTATAAAGTAAAGTCTATTACATTTTTCTGTGCTAAATTATTCTTTGTGATATTTATTGATTTCACTGCGAGTTCAAAACCTTTGTAATTTATCAGACGAGTGCGAATTGGTGCATCACTGGTTCTTCCTCCTCCCTCTCGAGTAATTGAAATGGATGATGCGGCAAACTTGGCTTCAACTAGCAGTAATCCTTCAACAGAGCAGGTACTTTCTTCTTACAATTTTGGCTTAGATTTTTATGAACAAATACCAGCTTGATTTTACTTGCTGATTTTGCTTGTAGGACTGCCCGATTTGCTTAACAAACCGCAAGGACATGGCATTTGGATGTGGTCATCTGGTAAGATTTAAATATTAGTACCCTCTTTTTTCAGCTTCTAAAACAGAGACTATCCATGTTTCTGTATATTGAGAACTTTTGATTTTGATTAAGGTAAAATGGTAATTTGTTTTTTTGAAACTTCTAACATTAGGTTTGCATGCATAGCACACAATTCTTATGTATTTACACATCTCACACATCAAATTTCAAATTTACACATATAGCACTCAAATCATTTAGCATAAAAAATCGTACTATTACCACTTTTTAAATGTGAAATATATCTTTTCATGCCTAGGTTTAAAGCACCATGCAAATATCAAAATTTAGGTGTGAGATATGTAAAAAACATAAGAATTGTGCATTTTTCTGGGAAAAAAACCCATGTCCTAGAGAATTGGTGCCACATCATGATTAGACCTGCTCATATCATATTTGTTAAAAGAGTGCTGCACAAACTGTAGCATTTATTTAAACTCAGCATAAATCATTTTTTGGATTCTAAATTGAAGAATCATTTCCCTTTTTACTGGTTGACAATCAAGTAGTTCTGAAAGAAAAATGGTGAACGTAGGATTGTGCTTGATGGGCAAAATCAATTGGTTTAACTTGCAGGATCTGAAAGTGTATTTTTTGAGTATTATGATAGGGATTGATTTTAATGGTCGAGAAAATAGTCCGGTGCTTTTGCGGGCTGCGAAGGACAATTATACTACATTTATCAGCACTAAAATTATGAAACTGTGCTTTCCCCAAGGATATGGCACTCATTTTACATATGTGCACAGATATATATATTTTTTATTTAAACTTATAAACCACGACAGCATTTTTTGATTGATCATAATACTAGCACAAACATATTTCTATAATGGCAAAAGTAAAGAGTGATGAAGAAAATACCATGAAGAAAAATATCCTCAATTATGAAGATATATTAAATATTATATATTTCTTATAAGTATTAAGCATATGTGTAAAATTGATATTCTAAAGTATAGTAATTCTAATAATTCTTAATATCACACCACAAACTCATGATTATACAACAAGGAGCATCAAGAGTTCTAATCAGCTTGAGTTTGTGTAAAGCTTGAAGAATTTAGATATTCAAATCGAGAGCTCTTTAACAGCTTATTGAAATTTTTGATCCAAAGTTAATTGATGCTCGAAAAAGACATTCTCTAGGGGACCGATTAGTCCTTAGAGATTGGTGCTAGGTGAACCATTGTTGATATTGCAGGTTACAGAATCTGTCATGAAAGTAAATATGAGAATAAGGCATTATGTGCCAAGCCAGTTGGAGACGAGGATTTAGCTCAATGGCAAACACAGATCAAAATGAAGACAAAGACTTAGAACCTGAAAGTTGTACGTAAAGCCAAAACGTCAGAGCCTTGAAAAGATAACCAACTCCTTATAGTCTGGAAATGAAGGCATCAGAAGTGCTACCGAAGTCATATGAGTTGATAGAGATGTTAGGTGAACCATAGGACAATAAGGATGAAGATATTGGGTGAATTGAGATTATGAAGCAAGAGGCAACATCAGGTGCGAAGAAAATATTGAAAACGAAAAGTGACGTATTTGACATGGTGTTTGGCTAGTCGAAAATGATAGATGAAGATGGTGATCATCACACATGTTGCATGTTAAAAGAGAGATTGTTGAGTGCGTAAGGTTTATAAAAGTAGAGACACAAAATTGATGCTTCTTGAAGATAAATGACTAAAGATGGGGCATTACCAAAGAGATTGGGTTGGCAAGATCAACTAAAGCTGTCAAAGATGAAATGGATATATAATCATATTAAAAATAATAAATGACTACATCTTTACTTGATTTCATTTCAATTTTGTACAAAGATTTCTATTGATGTAAACTGTCGTAGAAATTAATAATGAATACTCACGATAGGATGTACAAGAATACACAAAAATCGCACCTCTTAACTTTCGTACTCTCAGTTTTTGTAATGATAATTTATAAGTGACCAAAAATGATATTTTGCTAGAAATTTGATTACAAATAAAACTCTTGTTGAGATCAAGGTTCACATTGCAAAAAGAAAAATCAGATTCTAAAGACTTGAGATTAAAATTTGATTGTGTAAAGACTTGACAATCTCAATCATGCAGCCAAAAATCAATTATAAAGTGCGTAGATGTAAAGGAACAAGGATAGAAGTCATCGAAGATCTAGACTTAAAAACTTGAAGAATCCACAAATGTAATTTTGAGAGAAATTTGAAATTTTGCTAAGACAATATTAATTTTATATGCCTAATGTTAGTGGTGTTAACAGATAACCTGAAACTAACTTGCATTGAAAATTTCTGATTATATATGGGTTTATGGGTTGGGTACCTGAATATAACTCGTTTAAATTCTTGTTCTAAAATGCATAATCTCTTTTGATTTGTTGACAACTCTCCATCACTTTAATTGATATATTTGAGATAACTACGTTGTGTTGAAAAAATGAACATTAACCATATAATGGAACATGTAAGATGGGTCGGGTTCGGGTCAGTTAGGTTTATGTCGAGTCTGGTTTAGCCTTGACATTCTCACCTTGACATTAAATGGGCCGCGTTTTGGTTAAACAGTTTTAAGTCGAGTCAAATTTTGGTTTGACCTTATCCATTCCATTAACTTGAATTGATACCCTACTTAGGGGCTTCTTATTTATGATTGAAATTGGAATTGGGATTTGTACTTACAAAAAATCTGTCCTAAAACACTTTTTTTGTTTCTGACATCACAGAACATAACAACTCTGAATTCTTTAGAAAAGAATCAAACAATTGAAATAAATACCGAGGAATTTATAGAAAGAAACAAGTTGTTAAGACCCAGTTCGGTGCTTAGAATGAACTAAAATGGGTACTACGGTCAGACGATATTAACATATAACCATTCAAATTTTTAAAACTTCAAATATATATAAAAGTGCCGCTAATAATCCATATGTGCAATAAGGAAATTTAAATCATCCAACGACAACATAAAATCTGCAAAAAAAATCCCAATCCACAATCATATATTTCTATAAAAAAAAACATTACAAAATGAAATTATAAACATAACATACTGGTGTCTATCAATTGCAGTTGTCATGTAAACCAAGTCTCTTCTATCAGACATATCAACCTAAAGCTTTTCATATTCCTGAAAGAAACCGTTAATTGCAACCATAAATATGACTTAGTGAGTAATTGGAATATAATATGCATTAAATTTTTATGTTATACTATTCATGAATGATCAAAAGAAAATGCAGTTCATTTTATTAAAAATTTAAATATATTCCTTCTCGTTTCACTTTAAGTATTTACCGTTTTTAAATTTTTTAAAAGTCATAACAGGATTACCGTTATACCCGAAGGTATCCTAAAAAATGTGTCTGAAGGCACCCTAAAAAATGTACTCGAATGTATCATAAAAATGTACTCGAAGGTATTTTCAAATTTACATCTGAAGGTGCACTTTTACTATTTCTTTAATGTGTACAGGTACATCGCGTCTTCTGCCAGTAGTATCTGGGGGTATTCTTGTATAACTTAAATCATTACATTTCATTTAATATGAATTTAAAATCATTTAAAATGTACCTTTATCAGGCTGTTGTTTTCCTCTCATCCCTTATACCATTTCAGACTTTCAAAATGAAATTCATAAATGAATGTTAGTTTTAAATCATTTAGTTTATTTATTCATTTAATTAAATATTAATTTAATGCATAAAAGAAAGTATTCTCTCATCTTAATTTAAAAAGACATTTGAAACACTTATCCCTTCACTTCACTTCCCCTAGCACTTTGACCTCTCTATTTTCCTTTAATTTAATTGTTTGATAAATTAAAATCACTAAAATTAATTCATAAAATTTTTTGATATGCAATTGATACCACATTTAATAAACTAATTTACATAATTAATGCATAGAACTTATAAATCTTTACCTTATCCTTCTTTGAATACCTTGATTCACCTCTTTCTCAAATTCCAAGACTTTGATTTCTTATTCAAGTGAACTACTAGTAAGACCTAGAAATAAACACCTACTCTCTCTTTCTTTTACACACACACACAAATTTTATTTATATAATAACATATTAATTAACTTATAAAAATATTAAACATACTTTATATAAATTTTGGTCTCTGCCCCAAACCCACGCGCAAAAGCAAGAAAATTTTACATACGTTGTCCATATTCGAGCTATGGACGGACGACGACGCAATACGCCGTCGAGGTGTTTTTTTTTCGCCGTTGTATCACATCCATCGTCCATGCATATCACATCCGTCGTCTTTACATAGCTCATGTACGGACAATGTAAGCAAAATTTTTTCCATAAAATCTTCCCTTCTCCTCACAACAAAGCTGAAGCTTTCCTTCTTCCTCCTTTTGTCGCGGTTCGTCCCAATAAAGCACGCCACCACCGCTTGCTTCTTCTTTCTCTTCCTCTGCGCGCGTCAATAATGTCGAAGTCGCTCAACTAGGGGTGACTTCAACACAATGCTGAAGCCCCGCCTCCTCCTTTCCTCCACAACTTCGATTGTCTAGGGCTTGTGATAGAAAGCTCGCTTGCAAAATTTCTCCTCTTTCTCTGCACGAAAGCCACACAATCTCCCTTCTCCTTCTCTCTTCAGCCGCGTCTCGACCTAGAGCAGTGTGTGAAGCCGCACTCTTCTTCCTCCTTCGACTGAGGCTCGACGCCAAAACATCTAAGGGACACTCTCTACTCCTCCCTCTTCTTATTCCTCTCCTGCTCTTGATCTCTATCTCGATCTCTCCCACTGTCTCTCGCTCGTCTGCTTTCGAATGGGGGATACATGCGAAATGAGCAAGAAATAAGTTTCTTACATGGGGTGCATGATTATTATTATTAAAATTCAATTACACAAGTAGCTCTCAGAATATAACTACATTGCAAAAGATGTAAAAGTAAACTAAGGATTTGGTATTTACCATGGTGTAGTACTTACAGTGAGACAGAAGCAACAATAACAACGCATGCTAAAGGCAAAGACAAATTTATAGTTGCACTCATTAGAATTTAGCTTTATGTGAATATTTCATGCAAATCATGCGCGTCAGACATATTAACCCAATGACCAATGTGATATGAGATGAGTGATGAAAATGGTAGTGTACTAATGCTCATTTAAAGGGATATTATAATGACATATAATTAAACTGAGTGGAAGATGAAAATTGATGACAGATAAATGATGAAATAGTACTTTTATTTTTTTGTTGCGGGTATAATAAGTAAAGATTTGAAGCAAATTGAAGTGGAAGTGATATGAGATGAGTGATGAAAATGGTAGTGTACTAATGTTCATTTAAAGGGATATTATAATGACATATAATTAAACTGAGTGGATGATGAAAATTGATGACAGATAAATGATGAAATAGTACTTTTATTTTTTTGTTGCGGGTATAATAAGTAGGAGATTTGAAACAAATTGAAGTGGAAATGGAGCGAAAAGGAGACAAATGGAGCAATGAAACAAACAACAGGTTGGCGCCTTGGCGCTGCTCCATGGAGCCATGGCGTTGCAGATGGGCGCTTAGGCGTAAGATAATATCCAACAATCCTAGAAGATAGCACCAGTTATTTTCTTGCCTACTTGAGAAGGTGGCGCCTAGGCGCCACAGATTGGCGCCTAGCGCAAGAACTAACCTGTGCAGTTTCTGCAGCAATCATGCACGAATTTGAGGGTTATGAAGGTGGAGAAGCAGTTCTAATAGAGGGAGGATCATTTGTGAAGCCAAGGAAAGAAGCTAAGTGTGGAGGAAGGTAGAGTTTAAAGTTAAGTTTTGTATTTTTCTGCATTTTCTTAGAGAGAATTGAGAGGATATTGTAAAGAATTGTTGTAAGCAGTGCAAGGAACACTTGGAGATCATTTGGGGGAGGAGTTTTCACTTTTTTTCTTAGGGAGAAAGATAAGTGTTTCATTCTATATTGTCTTATATTAGTTGTAAACTCATTGTGTATGAATTTGCTTTATTGTAAGATAATGGATTGTTGTGTTTTTTTCATGCACGGTGAGTAGATCCGTTGTACCTTTCTCTTGTGAAGAAGTAGTAGTATGTGTAGGATATGTGGATACATTTAGAATAAGTTTTTATTTATTATTGTGATGGTTTTTACTTCATGTTTCATTTACTTGTCAATCTGACCAATTGACATTATTAAAATATGTTGTAAATCTATAATGATCCGAGAGGGTGATGACTTTAACAATTAGTAGAAGTCACATTGCACTATTTGGTGAATGAAAAGTAGTCCATAGGGTAGTGCAAATAGATAGGGAGATATGTATTAATTGGGGCAACTAGGAGGTTTTTATGGTGACAGGCAGAAAAACTAATCTAGTTAAACCAAACTTCTTTATGCACTCAAAAGAGGGTAAATAAGGGAATGCTCATATTTGTCACTAATTACAATCTATATTCTAAATGCTCAATCCTTCACAAATTACTTATTTCATTGCAAGGGGAGGGTATTTTTCATAACTTGATCTTTCTCAATTTATTTAACTTTAATAAAATTAATTTTAGAATAAATCATTAGGTTTAGTGATAATTTGGTAGAATTTTATATGTACAATTTAAATCTACTTTACTTCCAGGTTAAGACTTATTATTGTAGGCTAGAACTTTTCTTAATTATTTAAAATAACAGTCTTTCCTGTGAGATCGATACTTCAGACTAAAAAATTTGATATTATTTAAAACGATATATATGCTTGTGTAAAATATTTAGTGTGTAGTGCTAAATTGTGGAAAAAATCAAGTTATAAAATTTATAAAACATATTTTAGATTTCAAATATTTCATCCAAAAAAAACTCGGTATCCAACACATCAGTCAATTTCTTGCGTCGTTGCCGGGGAAGTGCGACGGTTAATTTGACTTAGGAAAATTTTAATTGAACTAATTAGACTTAGATTTAGAAAATCGTGTTGTAATTTATTTGTGTAAGTGTTTGTGTGTTTTAGGTAGTAAAAAAAATATTATATTTGAGTATTTGTTTTATGTTCTTTTCTGTAATTTACTTATTGAACTTTAGTTGTGTATGTGTAATGCAGGATCTTCAGGGCTTGTACCCTGCGATTATGAATTAGAAAAAATAATTAGAAATATTAGAAAACAAAAAGGACTTCACTAATTTATAGAAGAAATGACGAATACTCAATAGAACAATTTAGATAATCAAATACCAGAAAATGAACATCATAACGCGCATAGACCATTAAGGGATTTTGTTAATCTTACGGCTGATGAAATTCATTTAAGTATACAAAATCCTGCCGTAGAAGCTAAAACGTTTGAGCTGAAACCTGCAATTATCCAAATGGTGCGGAACGACCAGTTTAAGAGAGCTGCATCTGAAGATCTAAATTTACTCTTAGCAAGTTTTCTAGAACTGTGCACTACATTTCATTATAATGGCATGTCAAATGACACTGTTAGACTTCGACCTTTTCCCTTTTCCTTAAAGGATAAAACTAAAATGTTATTGAATTCATTAGCATCTGGATCCATCAGAACTTGGGGCGACTTAGCTCTGAAATTTCTAGCTAAGTATTTTTCACCTTCAAAAGCTACTAAACTTAGAAATGATATTGTCTCATTTTGACAATATGAAGGTGAATCAATATATGAAGAATGAGAAAGATTAAAGAACTTCTTAGAAAGTGTCCACATCATATTTTGTCTGATTGGTTAATCATTCAAATTTTTAAAATGGATTAGTAGGATCCCTTAGATCTATCATTGACGCTGTTGTTGGTGGTTAACTCATGTCGAAGCCATTTGATGAAATTTACTTTTTAATTGAAGAGATGACTACAAATAAATTTCAATGGTCTTTTGAAATGTTAAATCCTAGAAAGATAGCTAGTGCACATTATCTGAATGTGTTGTCAATTCTTACTTCTCAGGTTATAGCGATATCTAGAAAGCTAGATCATTTTGGAATGAATCAATCTCAAATGCCACCAACTATTAAGGAAAATTCATTAGTACAAATGGTTGATTCTAACACTTCATCATTAGAGACCTTAAATGCCATTAACAACAGACTTATCAACCCTTATTCCAACTTTTATAACCCAGGTTGGAAGAACTATCCTATTTTTAACTGAAATAATAATTCTGGAGGTGGAAAGCAACAATGGGGAAATAATCAAGTAAATTCTGTAGGAAACTGGAATAATCTGGGTAGTACCAACTATAGACCTTCTTATCCACCAGGCTTTAACAATAATCCACAATTTAAGGAGAATAAGTTGTCTATAGAGGAGGTTGTGTTGCAAATGAGAAATCATTTGCAAAGGCAAGTTGCAACGATAAGAAATATAGATAATCAACTAGGAAAAATTGCCAACTCACTTAACAAAAAGCCCCAAGGAATTTTTCCTAGCAACATTGAGATAAACTCTAAAGAGAAAAATAAAGAGCAAGTTAAAGCTGTCCAACTAAGAAGTGAAAAGGAGATGGAGGATGTAGTTCAAAGAGAGACTGAGATTGAGACATAGACCGTGGAAACTGAAAGACCTGAAGAACATATTTCTAAGGATTTGGAAAAACTAATATCTTCGACTAGGATTAACTTAGAAAAAGCACCACCTCTTTTTTTCAAAGACTTAGACAACAGAAACTGGATCAACAATTTTCAAAATTTTTGAAAAATATTTAAGAAGTTAACTATTAATATTTCTTTCGCTGAAGGTCTGGAGTAAAGGCTCAACTATGTAAAGTTTATGAAAGACATTCTTAATAAGAAGAAAAAGTTTGGAGATTATGAGACTGTTGTACTTAGGAGTTTTACTATTCCTGGCGCCATAGGAGAAAAATTTTTTGAAAAAGTTTTATGTGATTTAGGAGCAAGCATTATTAACGATATGTCGTTATTAATTTTTAGAATGCTAGGTTTAGGAGAGATTTCTTCAACTACTGTAACCCTTCAATAAACCACACAAATGAACAACCTTTTCAAACAAAACTAACTTAAAATGATTTAAATATTAGTTGTAATGAATTATTCACTTTTGAATTTTACCAACTAGATGCAAATTTGTGTTTCATTCTTTCTTTAAGGCATTACTTGTAAAAAATTCATTGAAGCATTGACATAATTAATTTTAAAGGATTCCTTTTTTGAGTTGGATTTAGAAGCGAAAAACCTATGACAAAATCAATACTAGATTGAACAATCATCATAAAATTAATATTAACAAATAATTTTTTAGGTTATTAGTTTCCTTATTTGATTTATCAACTACAATTAACATGATTTGGATTTGTATTTACATATTCTCTAATCGTTCTATCTTTTTGACCAATTAACTCATCAACTATAGCGTGCATGATTTAACTTCATGCTTAGGAATCGATTCAATGTCTTTTAAAGCTCAGCTTTATCTTTAAGTTCTAATTTCAATATAGCTTATAAGATCTTAAGTTCATTTTTTGTTGGTTCTTAATTGCTCTCATACTAAAATTAAATCTCAAATTTGATTTCTAGCTCTTGCTTGATTTCATGTTTAAGTTTGTAAACATGTAATGGTGTAGGTAATTAATTCAGATTCTACATCAACTGCATCCAATTGTGATTATAAATCTTTATTTTGCTCATCTTCAAAAGGATAGTAATGAATTACATTTTCTTCAATAAGATATGATTCAACTATGCATGATTCTTGTGGTGCTGTATGTATGGCAGGCTTTGGAGGAGATAATAATGATTTTGCTTTAGGGATCTTAATTATTATTGAGGTTGTATTAACATAATGACTAATTATAATTTACCTCAATAAACAAAAATTGAATAAAGCCTCAAAATTTGTGTTTTGGTGAATTATAACTTAATTCATTTCTGATTTTTGGCCTAAGATTTGATGAAGCAAATAATGGTAATTGAATAGTCTCTAAGATAAATAACTTTTAGTTGCAGGACCTATTTGCTTACTATAATATTTAAATGTATCATATTCCCGTTCTTTTAAATGCTTCAATTAGTCATGTAGTTGATGGCTATTCACCAAATGACATACTAATCTTTAATTTTAATTTTTTTGAGCAACCCTTTTAAGTTTAGTTTAATGTCTTTAAAATAATTGAGCTTGTTCCGCTACTTTTATCGTTCGAAGAGCTTTCTGAACTCTCAATCAATTTTGAAAATTCTACATGGTCAACTCTCCTGTTGGAGGTAGGATTAAAATTTTGAATATAATAACAAGAAAGTAGTAGCACATAATAATAGCCTGAGAAAATTTGTTTAAATGCATCTTTTATTTATTTATTTTGTTTATTTCCAGCTGACATGATAATGCAGACAGACTTTGATACCAAATTTGATGCATTGGTTCTCATTGCTAGGGTTTATCGATGCAAACGTATAATGTGATGCATGGAAGCACAATAAATCACAATTTGCAATTTTTCAACTCAAGCTTAATCAAATTTTATTATCTTCTGATGCAAAAAGACACTTTAAATTCACTTGGATGATTATTTAAAACAAGAAATTTGAGAATAATCAAAACTCTTGATGCAAGATCAAAAAGTGCACCACGAAATTGGAAAATTAAACTGTATAAAGCTTGATAAAAACATACCTGCCAAAATTAATTACAAACTTGTGATAAAGAATATGACTAGTAGTCACATCTCGGCCTCTAAACAATACAAGCGGAAATCTCACCCACAAAAGTTATCATCGAAGTTTATAACATTCTTGAAAAATCCGCATCCAACAACACACAAATTTGAGGGGATTTTGAAAGTTTATATAGCCAGTNGTGATAAAGAATATGACTAGTAGTCACATCTCGGCCTCTAAACGATACAAGCGGAAATCTCGCCCACAAAAGTTATCATCGAAGTTTATAACATGCTTGAAAAATCCGCATCCAACAACACACACACAAATTTGAGGGGATTTTGAAAGTTTATATAGCCAGTTTTGAATTTTACATTTTTTGAGACCTATTTATAATCAATACTAGACCTGTCTGATAGTTTTCGTAAATGCAGGNATTTTTGGAGACCTATTTATAATCAATACTAGACCTATGTCTGATAGTTTTCGTAAATGCAGGCTTTTTTTGAGGCCAACCAACAATAGTTTCAACTCTTTGTTTTCTAGGAATGGGAACTATAGTCAAACTCCTTAGTAGTTAACTATAAAAGTAAGGGGCATTTACATGCATACCACGCAATTCTTATGTATTTACATGTCTAATAACCTTAATTTACATTTTACATTTATACCACCCAAATATTTTATATTACATTAAAAACACCACTATTTGAACTTTTAAGAAGTAAAATACACTTTTTCATGCATAGGTAAGGGGGCATATATTTAAAATTTGAAGTTTAGGTGTTGGATATGTTAAATTCATAGAAATTAAATTGTATGTATTTAAGTCTTCCAAAACACTTTCTATTCACACTTCCAAAGGAAACAAACACTATAACCTATGTTGGTCAAAATCTGTTTTGTTCATGCTTGATGTAGTAGAAATATGCTACCTATGACTACTCAAAACTTGTTTAGTTGCTTCATAAATAACAAATTATTAAATTTTCTTAAATGTTCTTAAAAAGGATGATATATTTTTACTAGAAAAAATCTTCATCTCTTCTCTAGACCTGCAAGAGCTGTGGTGCAGCATTAATAAAATGCCCAATATGCCGGGCGCCAATAACGGTGCGTGTGAGGCTTTACGGCTGATGATTGAATGATGCGATGCTGGAGAACGCTGCTAAATTGTTGGTATGAATACTTAAATGATCAATCAGTCTTGTGTAGCATGTTTATTTTTTAATAAGCTTCTAACTCTATGTATCTTATGTTTGCCTTTGGAATTTGGATTTCATGGATTCCTAAATGAACCATTCCTGTAGTACCCGGTGTAGAAAAAACAGGATTTGGTTTATGGAATCTCTCAGAATTCCTTCCCAGCATGTTATTATTTTTCATTTTATGTATACAAAACAGTTTGAAGTACAACATGCGGTATGATTTATAATGTGATTTATTTTTTTAATTTATGCACAGATTCTCTGCTATCCAGATCTCTCTTGCACTTTGGTGCGTGTAATTTTTACCATAAATTGAAGATAAAATGAAGTGGAGAATGCCTAAAAAGATAAGAGAGTTGTCCAAGCATCTTACAAACATTTCAAACATCATTAACTACTAAATTGCAATACTTACTGCAAATTCCTTGGCAGCTAGGATGGGAAGTAGCAAATAAAATCATCATTGTCCAATCTGCAAATCATTCACAATAAAGGCAACAAAAAGAACGGCATCCCATGAATCCAAAGTGGAAACAGTAAACTATTCATTTAGTCAATTTTGAAACATAGTTTTTTTTAGGAGACTTGGAAGAAGAGCTTCTGAGAATCTCAACAGCCAGATATTATTCTTATAAATAATTACATTGTTATGAATTTGTTTGGGAATAAGCACAATAGCGGAGTGCTTGGCCATTGTGAGAAGCTTCCTAAGTATTGACATTGTGATGAATAAAAACATTAAAATGGTGCCGCCCAACTTGAGCTTATGTAGTTTTAAATAGTTCATAAGTAAAGCTGACTGTTCGGAATAGCTTTCTTATTGATACTGTTATGACAACCTCCTTCATGTCATATCAGAGAAACGGCCCTAAAATTAGAAAAGGAAGGTGCTTCCCACTGGACAACTTAGCAGGCAATAGAGTCTGATATTGGCTGCAAATGTTAGCGAAATATTGGGTTTTCAGAGCCCGGTAGATGTGAATTTTTTTCTTTAATTTTATTAGAGAGAGAAATTTAGGTTTGTTTTCACCTTTACAAAGCTAGTAGGCCTTGGCACATTGCAGGACTCAATTAGTTTTCATTATTGGAGCCTGCAAGGAAAATCTCTTAGTTCTAATTGGAAGACATCAAATTTTCTATGTAAATACTAATTACTAGCAGGTTATCATTGGAGTTTTCGAAAAAGTCTCCGCCTTCCGGGGGAAAAAAAAAATCTATTAGAACAGGCTGTGAGTCAATTCACTTTCACGTTGCGGGTGATGACTGGAACGCAGTTTGGAATGACATTCCCGAAAAGAGACTGGATCAGACTCAAACCACTCCAGTAAAGTTTCCGCTCAGAGTTCAGATCCTGCTCAGCCAACACTAAATTTTTTTTGGCGGATTTGACCGTCAAAATTGACCGTAATTCTATCACAATATTCTTTTTTATTGAACTGAGTGAAAAAATTCACCGGAAATCATTGGAAGTTTGTACTTAAAAGAAAAAAAAAATAGTTAGGACTTCTAATATATTCTCATTTATACATCTACAATATGCACTAATAAAATTAACATATTGTTAAAGTTTTGCAATTCTTTATCATCAAATCATAATAGCCATACTAAAGAGAAACAAATGAGCGCACACAAGAAATTTTTCATTCTTTGGTAGCATCTTTACAAGGCTAGATCATCTTTAGGTTCTTAGAATAAGGTCCTAAGCTTCCAATCATTCTCAGGGTTGCATGTCAAATTTTGTACTTGGTGCTTTCAACTTTTCACGACTTTTATGCTTCATATTTTGATTGTAGCTCAAATATAAAGAGCATTTTGCTTGTTTTCCCTAATACTGTGATTTGATGTGATCTATAATATATCGCGTGTTTCTTAGCTCTGTAAAATATTACTTTATATACCCTAAGAATATAATAAATCATTCTTATGAACCTCAATTCTATACACCAAAGCTGTGAGCACGGATCTCAAAGCAATCGAATGGTCCAGATGACGACCAGACGATCAAGGCGTCCTACCGTCCTACAACCAACCTTGTGATCAAGAATCGACCGATACACTGTGATGAGAAATCCGAACGATAGACCACGTCTGCAGTCTCAACTGACCAAAGTGCAGACACAAACCTTTGATCACAGTTAATTGGCTGACGACGGACAAGATCGTCACTCGATCGAGAGCCACGACCAAGGCACGGTTGCCACTCCATTGATCGCCTCAGTCAGTCGAATTCAAGCAAGTCCAAACAATTATCGTCATATTAGAATTCAAATTGTAATACATATATGATATGCAATATATATGATTAATTAGGACATCAATTGTATTAAGAGTAATTTCTATAACTACTCCCTTCTTTCTCTGATTGTATAAAACACTTCTCTATAAATGAGAGACAAAATATGAATAAAGAGGCCTTTTTCGGTTCTCTCTATATTAAATTTTGGAGTTATTTTACTCTCTTTCTCTTTCTTCCTTTATTCGGTTCTAACTCTTCGGGCATGCTCACAAAGGATAATTTAAGATTTAACATTCTAAAAAGTGGTGCAGTGAGTGTGGATCATGCCACATATGAAAAGTGGAAAAGACTACGAAGGAGAAACTTCCCAAGTGAGATAGCACGCATAGAACCCAACAGAGATGCTACACAACTAGAGGCTCATACATAGGTCCAGGGCCTACAAGCCCAAATCACTCTCATGATGTAGCAATTTGAGTTCCTCCAGGTAGCAATAACCCAGAGGAATAACCAGATACCTCTTCTGGAAGCGGAATCTCAGGGGGTTCGTCCCAAAGGTCCCCACCGGGCAACTTGCCTATTCCGGACAACCAGATCAACAACTAGCGGATAGAGGGGCAAGGCGCGTCCCATCCCACTGACACAACCACGTTTATATAGACAAACATGCAATGGGAAGATCAGATGCGAGTACCTGTCCGGCAGCTCGCGGGAGTGACTTTTATTTGCCAAGTCAAAGAGGTTGTACCCCCGCCCAAGCTAAGGATCTCTCACTTGGATTCTTCTAAAGGGAGGACCGACCCGATCGACCTTGTAGCCTCATCGAGTTATCGGTCAGTTTCCTCCAGATCAATGACCCCCATAATATGTCGTCTTTTTCTAACCACCCTGAATTAGTCGGCTTATCGATGGTTCAACTGTCTGTCGACCGAAACTGTCTCAAGTTACTATGAATTTAAAAGATTCTTCGTTTCGCACTTCTCAAACATATAGAAGCTGAGAAAAGACTCAGACACTCCGCTCGACCTCAAGAAGGAGAAAATGAGAGTCTGCAAGCCTACATCTCTCACTTCCAGAATGAGATGCTAGAAGTTAGAGATCTTAAGCCTGATACAACCGTAACAACCTTGAAACAAGGAATCTGAAGCAAGCGGTTTCAAATCTTAACCATGAACCACTTGATATTCAGATCTAGAGGGAGAGGGTCTCGAAACCAGTGAGGTTGTCCTCTAGGTACCTGTGTCCGACGAAGAACCCAGTAAGAAAATTTCTATGCAGGGTTCAGGGACTAACTGATACAGACTCTTTTGAAGCACTGAGAGGTGTTTGCTTAGACCAGAATAGAAATGTCGGGCATTTCAATCGGCACACGTGCCACCGACTGAACATAAGCCCCTACTCTAGTATGATCCAACAGAATTTCGGTTGATCGCTAGAACTTTTGCCAAGCCGATAGCAGTGGAAGTATAATTGTTGTTGAACATCTGCTACATCCGTGAAGTCCAATACCCAACATGGCTCTCAAACGTTGCAATGGTCAGGAAAACCAACAACAAGTGGCAGATGCGTATCGACTTCACCAACCGTAACTTCACTTGCCCAAAGGACATCTACCCCTTGCCAAAGATTGACACATTGGTGGATGCAGTTGTCCGATACTCGGTAATGAGTTTCCTCGACACTTACTCCGGGTACCACCAGATAAAGATGCACCTGATCGATGAAGAAAAAAACAATATTTATGCTACACAAGGCATATTTTGTTTTAATGTAATGCTCTTCAAGCTTAAGAACACTGGGGCGACTTATCACCGCCCATGAATTTAATTTTTTCATAAAAAAAGGAATATGTTGACAACAGCCAAACATTACATCGAAGATGTAAAATAAACCTTCAGAACACTCAAAAAATTTGATATGAGGTTAAACCCCTCCAAGTGGACCTTCTGGGCGTCCATTGGGAGGTTCGTCGGCTTCCTATTGACTTTCGAAGGATTGAAAGTCGATCAGGAAAAATTACAAACGATCTTAGACATATCGCTCCCACGGAGTGTCAAGGAAATTCAGAGACTAACCAATCTATTTGCCCACGACAATCATTTCATCCCAAAGTTAAGCAAGAAGTGTGAGGCGTTCTTTAAGCATTTCAAATGAACGACCGAATGTGAGAAGGCGTTCATAAACTTGAAAGATTCTTTAGTATCCCTACCACTGCTCCAGAGCCTGAAGTCGACAGAAGAGTTGTCACTGTATCTTAAAGGACAAGAGGCTGTAAGCTAACTTCTGGTCCGAGAGGAGGCGGGAAAACAATACCAATCTACTATAAAAAGTTTGGATGTACTCCGTGGCCATTTCACTCTTGAAGGAGCAGAAGAGGGTAAGGGAGTACTCCATGGCCATTTCAAAAAACAAAGAGCGGTCAGAAGGCAGAACAACAGAGGAATGAATATAAAAATTTCGGATGTAGAAATCAAAATGCGTAAAGGGGCAACAATTACGTTCTTTATTTATAGGACTAACACATAAAATGATGCATCATATAAAGATATGTGTCACATTAAATATATTTTCAAATTTATTTAAATGTTTTTTATTTCCAATGTGATAAAGTGTTTTACAAGGCCTTAGTCGAGACATACCCCCTCTTAACGTTCAGAGGGCCATCACCCCTCCTATCTTAAGTTGTTCCATTCGATTGATCTTGTAGTGGAATTTGCACTGGTCGGTCGACTTGCAAAGTGCATCCAGCTCGCACAATACTTAGTCCAGTCTGTTTCATAAAGTGGCGACCTCTGCCTGTAGGGCCACCACGATCAAGCCCATGGACAACCAGAGGGACTGAGAGCCCCCGTTCAAAATCGACAGCCAAGCCTTTAGCAGCTCCCTTTGAACCCTCGCCGTCGAGGACCTGGTCTTCCCTGCCTATTGCTCCATGGTTCCAAGGGAAGGCGACCACTGTTCCATTCGATCCTGTTCAGTACAGGTAGCATGCAAAGAGTCGGGTGACTAGTATCCTCCCAAAATAATTGTTGGCAGGATTCCCTTGAGCTCGGCCTGTAGACCGACACCGCAACAGGAATATATGTCGCGACGTCTTTTGACATCCCGCTGTCTTATTGATCCTTCGACTCGGCTAATTCATCTGCATATGAATAATGTCAAGAAGCCGTTAAAGACCGATGGAGGCCAAAGGAAGCTCTATGCACTCATAAATCTATCTATTGAGGAAAGGGTCTCCAAACATCTTTTCCCCTTCTCTTGCTGCGAGATGCTTTCACCTTCCTGCATCAACGACTGAGGAGAGATATAGGTCTTTGTTTCCTCGGTACCTCCATAAAGTATGGCTTGTTGGCCCTCGAAGCTCACTCTCGTGCCAGGCTCAGGAACCACGACCTCCCGACTAGGGGCCTTCGACACCTACCACACAGGATCCTCCAATGAGCCGACTTGATCAGCCAGCGCAGGTTCGATCCTTGACTGTTTTCTTTCCTAACCCCGCTCTTCTTTACAGAAGTTGAGGGTCAGTAGCCCACCTTTGCAAGGATCTTGGGTTTCTCGAGGAGCTATCTTAGATAGATTGACATGGTGCAGTTTGATTATCTAGGGAAGAATAATCACAACTGATGTAATGCCAAGCCTGTGACACTATTTATAGAGCACGGCGGACACAAAATCCAAGGGGAACATAATCATTTAAAATTTTTTTGAATTTAGTACAAACGAATGCTAATAATTTCTCTGTTTTTATCGTAGCTGTCACTTTCAAGGAGCAGAAAAATTCAGGGAACTCTATGTCAGCATGGATCTCAAAACAATCGAACGGCCTAGACGATCGAGGCGTCTCATCATCCAACAACTAAACGTGTGATCAAGAATTGACTGACATACTATGGCGAGAGATCCAAACGGCTAACTACGTCTGTAGTTCTGACCGAACAGAGCGCAAGTGGGAACCCTTGATCGTGGCTAATCAGCCAACTCACTTTTACTGCGGCGGACGAGATCGTTGCTCGACCGAGTGTCTCAGCCGACCAACACAAGGCAAATTATCCACTCACTCGGTCGCCTCGGTCGGTCGAATTCAAGCATGTCGGTCAGTCAATTACCATCATATTAGAATTTAAATTTTAATACATTTATGGTATGAAATCTATACGATTAATTAGAACTTTAATTATATTTAGAGTGATTTCCATAATTGCTCCGTTCTTTATGTAATTGTATAAAATACGCCTCTATAAATAGGAGCAAAAATACAAATAAAAGGATCTCTCCCGGTTCTTTCTACAGTGATTTATGAACTTATTCTACATTTTCTTGCTTTTTTCCTTCATCCTTCTAACTCTCATGGCGTGTTCACAAAAAAACAATTTAGGATTCAATACTCATAGTGGAAGTAGGTCATTCGGCTTAATTAACCACTTTATTGCTCTCAATTTCCATGTTGTTGTCCTCTGGCATTTTCATTGATCGATCCACAATATTGGTGTCTCCGTCTCCTCTTGAACCTTTGTCCTCTAATCACGGGAGGCCATATCATACGCATGAATTTACACCGATATGGCTTCCCATGATTGGACGTGCGGTGTCCGGAAGTAATTTCTATTCGATTTGACTAATATTTTATATGTCTGAGTTCCTATTTTGGTCAAGTTATATATGAACATAAACTATAGCGTGTTATCGTTTCTTCCTCGTGAATGAAAATAGAAACTGATTGGCCCAAAAAAACCTGTTTTATGATGTATATTTGGACATTATTATAAAAGTGTTAAATATTGGTACTAATTAAACATTAGCTTTTATTTTTTAAGAAATTAAAAGAACTATAGTTTTGAAATTAAAAAATCAACATAATATTGATCATGTTTTTAGTTTTCTTAAATCCTATCAATGAGCTTCATTATATATATATATAGAGAGAGAGAGAGAGAGAGAGAGAGAGAGAGAGAGAGAGAGAGAGGGGTTAAATACAAGTAGAATTAAGGATTTTAAACAAACCATAATTAAACATCAGGATCTATAACATGCATAGCTGACATCATTTGAAAGATGCATGCTTACAACTAAGTAATCATAATAATTTTGCTATCAACTAGATAACAACATATAATAAATAAGTCTCCTTACAAGCCAAACTAATACACATAATCAACAAATTATGCAAACATTCATTAATTAATCCCCATAGCCCGAAACCTGACCTCCTTCTCCATGAACTTTTGCTTGGCATAAACCTCCATATAATCCCCAAACAGGAACCTTGGATACCCTTTGCTTACTTCGTCGCCGTCGCCGCCAAGCACCGCCGGCTCTATCACCGCCTCCACCGCAGGGTTGTAGAAGGAAGCAACGGAGCGGCGGTTTCCATTTCCCGACACGAGAACGCAGTGCAACGCGCTCTTGTAACGGCCGTTGCTTATCACCTCTATCTGGTCTCCGGTGTTTATGACGATGGTGTTGGCGAGTGGCTGCACCTCCATCCACCGCCCGTTCTTTAGCACTTGAAGGCCGCCGACCTTTTCATCTTGGAAGAGGAGGATGAGTCCTCCGGCGTCGGTGTGTTCCCGAACGCCGCTGACGCGGTCCGGACGCGGGCAGGGCGGGTAGTGGCTTACTTTTGTGCCGAAGAAGGGATTGTATTGCCCGTTGCCTGAGAAGGTCTGTTTGATGTACCCTTTGCTGAGGCCGAGGTTTTCTTCTATAATGTTCAGCATCTTCTCTGCCAGCTTCTTCAGCTCCGATCGGTATTCTTTCATCGTCTCCCTACGGGCATATAACCATCAGTACCAGAAACAGAATCCATAAAGCAGAGATTTTTAGTTCATATCCTTAATTACAGCATAGAATTCATTCATAAAGAAAACAGGAATACTTTAATAGAAGTAAAAAAAAAAATTGGGATTGATGGAGTTTTTGTTAAAAATCATTACTTGAACTGAAGTGGGTTGGATGGCCAATGGTTGTCATCCTGCAGGAGAAAAACGTCTTCCCAATCGGCATCATCCAATGTCTTGCCAACTTCTCCACTGTCGATGAAGTCATTGAGAAGCTGAACAACCATGGAATCCTTGAAACCCTCTTCTCTCTCCGCCCTATAACACTCCGAACAAACCTTCTTAACTCGATCGAGAAGATCTAACGGAATGCCATGGTTCACCAACTGCAAATGTTATTATCATGATATTCATAATTAATTATTATATGAAGGTACCAATAATGCTAGCTTAGTTATAGAATTAAGAGTTAATCAATGAAGGTTGCAGAAAAGGAAGCCCAACCTGGAAGAAGCCCCACTGCTCGCAAGCAACGGCTATCTCCGCCATTGTCGCCGCCCTCTCCTCGCCTTCAAGCTTTGACAAGTCGATCACCGGAACAGCCATTTTTTGTAATGCTTCTTAAATCACTCGTTGTGGAAGGAAGAAGGGAAGTAGGAATGCTTTTATAGTGGGATGAAGTTGAAGGTCAACTATTAGATTAATGTGAAGGGAATGTAAAAGAAGAGGAATTGATTTGGGCGGTGGCCCATTTGTAATTGCGAGGAAACGAGGGATAAGGTCTGAGAAATCAATGTTAAATGTGGACATAGAAGAAGTTGAAGACAAATTCACGCAATGGCAAAGCTGAATTATTATTGGAAACATTTGGGAGGACGTGGTGGCGTGATCTGTGGCGATTCTTCGCTTGTTCTACTCCCAGATAATAAATTTATTAAGGCAAATAATTGTTTGTATATAAAAAAGAGGGAGAATCATGTTATGAATATATATACAAGAGCAATTGATGTGGACGAAGCGAAAAATTGAACGAGAAAAAATTACACCAGAAAAGAACACAGATTTACGTGGTTCGGCAAGTTGCCTACGTCTACGGAGTTGCTGAGGATTTTACTACTTGAGGAAATTTACACCAGTCGATCACCTCGACTTACAAGAGAAATCTCTTCGTCTTCGTTGCTCTCGCTCTTCTTCTCTCTCTGTTCTTATCTCTCTACACCGAGATACACCGAAGAAAACTCTACACCGAGATATACCGAAAAAGACAAACTTACAAGAGAAATAAACTCAATTTCTTTTCTGCCACAAGCCACCAAGAGAAGTCTATGGAGAACAATCTTCTTCTTCTTCCTACTGCCGCAAGAAACTACTCCTCCTTGCACTTCTTCTCTTCCACTGTTCCGTGGAAACCCGAAGAACTCTTCCTCTATCCCGAGGAAACCTAAAGAAGAAAATCGTGACTTCTTGTGACATATAGATATGAAGGAGAATCTCTCCTTTTATCACGAAGAGAAGTAAGCGAAGGGATGCTTCGCTTCCCAAAATAGAGGCGGGAGCGGTTTCTGGTGAAGGGACGCGACTATTCGCGATCGGAAGCGGGATCGGGCGTCAATTCGCGAAACTGAGGGAGGCGGGAACAGGTTACGCGAACATCGGGAGCGGGAAGGCGGGTTCGGGCGCGAATGGGGGAGCGGTCTCCAACGTCTAACAAATCAAGAGTACCTGCCATTAAAATTTGTCAATAGAACATGACATTTAATTACAGCAGAGTAGTATTTTATAAAAATATTGAGATATTTGCATAAATAACTGTTATATAATTAAAGGAACTTAAATTTATTGTTTTTAAAGGAAGTTTTTGCATACATAACCCTCAATGCCTATTTATTTAGTGATCTAACCCCTAACTTCTGCTTTCTTACATCCGTGGAGTCTTACTCATGTGTTGAAAGGTGTATGTCATTTTCTTTCAAGTGTGTGATATTTTTTATGTGATGCAAAACATCTGATATTATAAATATAACGAAATAAAATTTAAGTGTTTGATATGTAAATACATAAAAAATGGATGGTTTGTATGTAAATATTTCGAGCTCAAAAAGTTTGTTCGTGTGTTCGGCTAGTTTGCTTAACGAGCCGAACATAAGCTGTTCACGAACAAAGAGTCTTTTTAACAATCCTAATCATGTGACTTAAGACAATAATGATTTGAGTAAGATTTAAAAATTATTATTTATATTAAAACATCATTTGAATCTAATTTAATAATTTTTATTTTATTTTCTCAATTAATATTTTAATTGATTATAAATCTTTGAAGCCTTGTACTCAATTAGATTTTTTTAAAATACTACTTAATATATATATATATATAAACTTGAGTAGTATTTCGAGCCAAAAAGAGCTGAACACGAACGAACATATCTTAGTTCATGTTCGGCTCGTTAACTAATCGAATGAAATTAACGAGCCGAACACGAGCTTCTTAACAAACCCACCATTAGCTATTCACGAACAACGAGCCATTCTTCCATCCCTACTTAGCAGTTGTAATTTTATGTTTAGAAAGATGAATAATTTTGGAAGAAATAATTTACAGATATTTCTTCAATTTTTATTGGTTACTTCACTCATTTTTCCTCCTGCCGACGTCCATCCCTCACAACTGATGCCTTGCTCTCTCTCTTCTGACTTTCTTCACATGGGGTACCTGGAAGAGAGCCAGGTATGAGTTATTAATGTCAAATCATTTCCATCGCATTGCTTTCAGGCCTGGAGGGTCCCTCGGCTTTACAATAAATTAATGCGAGATTCCAACTGAATATATAATTAACTATGCACTTAATTAATATGCCGGTAGTACATTTATATTTGCACAAATCTCATTGATCAAACTATTAAAGAAGACTAAATGTGATTTAATAAGTGACTTGAGTGGTCAGAAGAATGTGAGCAGATATTTTCAGAAGCTTAAAGATTCTTTAGAATCTCCACCAGTCCTCCAGAGTCCCGAGCTCAATGAAGAGCTTTACCTCTATTTGGGAGTATGACCTAATGTCATCCGTTTTGTTGTAGTCAAGAGAGGAGCTCAGAAAACAATTCTCAGTTCACTATGTTAGCCAGGTCTTCAGAGGAGCCAAATTTGGGTATCCTATTATTGAAAAACTAATTTTTGTTGTTATTGTCTTAGCTCGCAGACAGCGACCTTGCTTCCAGATGCATCTGATTTGAGTCGTTACTAATCACTCTCTCAAGTCTATTCTTATTCAACTAGAGAATTACGATCAGCTTCTCAAATAAATAGTGGAACTCAGTGAGTTTGACATCTCCTACATACCTTGGACCGTGATCAAAGCTCAAGTGATAGCAAATTTTTTGGCAGATTTCTCTAAGCTGCAAGAGCGGAACGAGGTGTTGACGACTAGACTTGGATTTTACAGACCGACGGAGCTTCAAGCCAGGCAGGGGCAAGACTCAGTCTCTCTCTTACCGGCCCGATCAGGGAGCATATTAACCCATTGATTGAGGTTTGGTTTGAAGTTATCAACATTCCGGCTGAGTATGACGCCTTGATTGTTGCGCTTCGACTTGCATACAAGAAAGATACCTGATACCTTGTGGTGAAATTTGAATCACATTTGGTGGTGAACCAAGTCAATGGTGAATGTGAAGTCAGGGATGACTTGTTGGCCAGATATTTGAAGAAAGCAAAAATATATATTAGAAATTTTGAAAGCTTCAAAATCGAGCACACCACCCAGGAAGAAAATCATATAGCATACCTCTTATTCAAGTGTATCTGCTTGGGGGAAGAGACACCCCAAAAATTAACCTGTCGACTATTGAAGAAACAGTGATAATGAAAGTGGAGACCATACTGAAGAGTTGGATGGACTCCTACATCCAATACCTTGCAACTAGAAAGATTTCAGAGGGTGTTATTGACCGAAGGCAATTAATGATCAGATGCACATTAAATTCTGATCAAAGGCTATACTTGAGGTGTGTAACCGAGAGTAAGGTGGAAGATATTCCGTGAGAGATACAATATGGGGAATGCAGGAGTCATTCTGGAGAAAACATTATGAAACATAGAGTACAATAACAGGGCTAATTTTGATTAACACATATAAACGACACCGAAGGATTCTCTAAAAGATGCAAGCAATGCTCGAAGTATGCACCATCGCAACACCAACCAATACATAAGCTACAACCATTCATCCGCCCATGGCCTTTTACTGTTTGAGGACTTAACATCCTTAGACCATATCTAAAGGCCAATGAAAGTTTCTGCTAGTTATCGTGGATTACCTCCCTAACTGGATCAAGGCTAAGTTAATTGCTTAGATCACAATGGAAGTCATCTGGAACTTCATCTAGACAGAGCTTATATGTCATTATGGGTTGTCACTGATAATCATCACTGACAATGGGACATAGTTCATCGATTACGGAATCAAAGACTTTTGCCACAACCAAGGAACCAACATAAAATTTTATCACTATATCACCCTCAGACAAATGATCATGTTAAGGCGGCTAAAAAAATCAATCTAAAGTTGAAAAAATAAAAGGCCATAGGATAAAAAGAAACTAGGTTGAGATCCTTCTATTATTCCTATGGGTGGGTAGATTCCCTTCATGTTTTTGTATGAGATGGAAGTAATGAGATCGATCAAGTACAACCACCATAGTCAAAGAGTCATGTTGGATTCCTCATTTGATGAAGAAAATCTAGTTGAATGTTAAGAAGCAAATAATGTAGGTGTAATGCTTAAACTCAATTTTGTTGAAGCAAAATAGTCTAACTCTGCTCTACGACACTAAGAAGTAAAAATAAAAATGGCTTGGTACTACAACGAGCATATTTAAGAAAAGGCTTTTGTCCTAAGAAATCTTGTGTCGAAGAAAGCCGACCTAACGACATAAGGAGAGGTGATAAAAAAGCTTGATAAGACCTGGACCAGACCATTCATTATTGACCAAAAGTTCACCTCCGAAGCATACAAGTTGAAGACGTACATGGGCAAAGGAGTCCCTCAGCATGGAGCAGAGACGATCTAAGGAAGTTTTTTCCTTAGAAAAGTTTCTTGTATAATCATGAACATATAATGACATTTTTTTTCAGACTTTTGTATATTTTACAAATAAATATTCAAGACATGACTCGACTAATTATATGTATAATCCGAGGTCCAAATGACATTCAAGGAATTCAACATGTTCAAGCTTGTCGAAACTTGGCCAATGCACCAAAAACTTGGGCCCGAGTAATAAAACCACGACAAAAGATGTATAATCGGTAAAATATAACAAAAAACTGATGACGAAAATGTCTTATTAGTGAAACTCATTTATGAATGTCCAACAGTGACATCAAATGTCCAATCAACATTACTCACAAAATCTGATGATCAATGCCCAAGCATCAATAAAGAATTGATGTCCCTTAACTCAGCCCAGGTCAAGCTCTATTGATGGTTCCTTACCCATTAGTAATAGGATCTGTAGTGGATGGCCAACAATTCATCCCAGAAGTGAGTATAAAAGGTTCCCCTGTGAAGGCTGTGATAATATTTGATAAATTTGCCTAAAAAATGTGAGGTTTGTTTAAAGCAACTGATCCACATCAAAATAACATGTTTTTAGTGCATGTTTTATAAGTCTTTAATATACATTTTTGATGATATTGTACTTGAAAGGAAGATATTTTACATATTTTTTTATTTCTGGTACATAAAATGGACGTTTAGATAAAATGATAAAAAATGGAGCAAAAATGGAGATTTTTGTGTGGCACTATAGCGCCAACCCTTGGCGCCATAACGCCACCGACGGGCCAGAAGGGCGCTATAAGGCCAGTAACTACCTGTCTAGAAGATACATTGACTTTGACTGAATTTTGGAGGAGTGTTTGAAGTAACCCTTGGTTATTTTCTGTTTTCTATTTAATGAGAAGAATTTGATAGAAATTAGAGACCTTTTGGAGCTTCAAAACTTCAATTGGGAGATAATAGTGAGTTAGGTTTTACATATTGTGTATTCAAGTGTAAGTGTGAGTGTGTTTTAGTGTGAAGAAGATTGGAGATTGCTTCGAGGAAACTCCAGAAGTTTGCATGGGGAGAAGACATAAGGTACTTTGTATTTATGTTTGAGTTTTTATTGTAGGATTTGGATTTCAATGCAAATGTTTTGTTTTTGTTTAATCTACATGAATTCTGAGTAGTTCCCTTTCTTTCTTCTTGCATTTGGGATTTAATCTTGTGAGATCAAAATAATTTAAATATTTCTTTTTACTTTTCAAAAATTATGATGTTATTTTCACTGAATCTTCATTTACTTTAGTAACTGGTCACTTATGAAGTTAAAATCTATTGAGAAACATAATAACCTGGGAGGCCTATGATTTCACTCAACTAATGGATACCACACTTCATTTTAGGCAGAGTCATGGCGATCACCTAAGGGGAGTGCAAATAAATAGGGAGATAAATTTTGATGAGCGTAGAATTGGTTAGATTTATAGTGACGTGATAGATTATTATCAGTTTGGCTTAAGTTTTAGTACCCTGACGTTGGGATTTGGTCATTACGATGGCATAGCCTAGGAGCATCTAGAGGTGAGAGGTTAGATAGCACTGATGTGGAGTCGAGATGTTAAGGAATTGGCCTTAAGTTAGCTAACATTCATTGCAAGCACCGGGAGGGGGTAAAGAATAAGGTATGCTTCTATTTGTCACAATACCTAAATTTTGTCATAAATCATTTGAATCCTACATAGATTAAAATCTCTTTGCAAGAGGAAAGGTTTTCCATAATATCCAAACTCGTTGTTATATTTTGTAAGTTGTTACATTTAATTGTTACTTTCTTTTTAAGCTCTTTTAGTAGTAATTTTTAGTAAGTATTTAATCTCTTTAGATTGTATTTTAAATATAATTATTGTATTCCTCATGGGATCGATACTGGGGTTTTAAAGAAAATCTTATTTTACTGAAACGATACGTATACTTGCATAGTACACATAGTGTGAAAATCTATTATATAATTTACAAATCATTACAAGTGTTCACACTAGCCGCTAGATAAAAATTGAGACATATTTTCAGGCATAATTAAGGAGATTAAAAATATGCGTAAGTGCGAGCAACGACCCAAATAAACAACATAGCGCTTTTGCCAGATGAGGTCGGAGTTGGAGGCCAAGTTGAGGGTTGAGTTAGACTCCTTGAAGGCAGCAAATGAGAGAGCATGATAAGGTAGATCCAACATTCGAGGAGGAGGACGCGACAAAGGAAGATGAGGATGAGGTTGATGAGATAGAGGAGGATGATTAGGGGGGCATTTTTCTTTTCTTTTATATTTTTATGTACATTTGGACATATACGCTTTCTGTGAACAGTGATATACATATTTTAGAGTAATATATTTTATTTATTTCATTATCTGGTTGGATAATTTATTATTTAACAACTATATTATTTCGTTAAATGCTTGGAATTGTATATTAAATCTTTTGATAATATGTAAGATAATGAAAATATGAAAGAAAGAATTAGTTCTTTTTTTTTTGCATATGCTAAGAGTTTCATATGACTTACTATCTATTTTGTGACAATTCCAAACTTATCTGTACGCAAAACCAACATCTAGCCAATGGACATTTTTACTGATACATAACCTACGACATAAGGTGCATCATACAAAATTAATGATGGGTGCGACACTTTTCTTACAATTAACTGTCGATTATAAAAAACGACACATAAATGATGTTTAATCGATGGTTTTACCTATGTCAAAAAATCAACGGGTGCGACACTATTCTTATAGTTAACCTGTGGGTTATAAAAAATAACGCATAAACGAGACATCACAAAAAGTTTTGTTTGTTTCTAAAGAGCGACGGGTGAGACATTTTTTTGACGTGTATGTCGTCACTGTTACCGACGAAGAAACCATCAATGATAATTTCTTTTTTGGATTTTTTAAGGTAGTTATTAATTAACTAATCTTATTTCTTAATTATAAGTAAATAAACAGGAAGGAGAGAGGGAGAGAGAGTGTGTGTGTGTGCGCGCGCGCTTTTAATCAATTGAGAAAAATAAATTTCTTAGGTGCTTATAAAAGGAAGTTTTCCACTTCTTCGTGAAGAAGTTTCTATTAATTTTGGCTCCATCAAAAGGAGCTTTTGTTCATATAAGGAGAAGTTTTGTTTCAAATTCTAAATTAAAGAATAAAAATGAATAATACTTTGAAACCCTTTAAATAGAAAGAAGTTGAACTCTTTAACATTGAAGTGTCTTACAGTATAACAGTTAGAATTTCATCAAAAACTCCAATTTTAGTGTGTTTGTGTTGGTGCATTCTTAGAATAAGTGATATCCTATGAAATTATACAAAGGGGAAAAAACCATGAGGCCATTAGGCCACAGTGGACCATATATGGATGAGTGAGAGTGCGGGCTATTACAAATGAAGTTAAAGAGCTGCACGAGCATGAATATCGAAACTAAATAACACACAGAATAAAGTACTACCCCATGGGAGCACTTCTTAAACCCTGAATGAAACAAAGTGCAACATTATGGGAGATACCTCTTGAACCATGGATGAGACAAAGTGCTACATCGTATGAGCCACATCATGAATATGTAGGAGCCACCTCTGAATCCTATCTTCTTAGTGAATGAATATGTGCTAAGAAAAATGATGAGAACATTAGTTACTTAAGTGGGAGAAATTATAAAACCCCTTAAGTACGTAGAAAGAAGTTGGCCTCTTAAAAATTGAGGCACATTTTGGTGTAATAGTAGTAATTTTGTCAGAGATTCCAAAGTTAAGTGTGATCATGATGGAGCACTCTCAGAATGGGTGAACCATTGGAAAGCTACACCAAGGGGACAAAACTATGAGACCCTTTAGCCAAAGTGGACAATATTTTTATGGGTGAGAGTTCAGGTTATAATTACAAATAATATCAATACATTCATATTTTTTATGTATTCTTCGCTCATCTTTTTAGTAGGTGATTATGTTATCTCTTAATCAATGATATAAAAAAATTTGATACCCTTACAAATATACTTAAATCTATATGAAAACAAATGTTGATATACTCTACTTCAACACTTAAATAAATATTTGATAATTATGCATGTAGTTTGTGTGTAAATGAATCTTAATGAATCATATGTAAAGTCATGGCTTATGTTTATAAATCTATTATATATATTCTTCCATCTTCATTAAATTTTTTATTAATAATATTTACTACTATTCTATTAGAAATTAAAAAAAATAATAGATAAAAAAGAAAAAAAAATTNCATTTCATTAGCCTTGACTTAGTGTAATTAACTTAATTAAACAATTATCTCTTAATCTCTATTTAAAAGCTCTATTCCCAAAGTCCATAACGTTTAACGAATCTACCAAATTTTTTAATTAGAATAAGATAGTTTGAGANATGTACACCAAAATTTGGGCTGAAGACTTCTACTAGTTGCCGCTTAGTTGACTCAAAATTTTCCTTTTTTTTTCTTTTATTGGTTAAATTGTTTTTTAATTGATTTTTTTATTAATCAATTTTTTTATTAATCAATTTTTTTTATGAATAATGATGGAAATTAATTACACGATTATCGTCGTTTTAAAAATGCTGGGCCGAACGCCTTAAACAAACACTACGGCCGCGTTTTTAAAATAAATCAAATTTACAGTCCAACACGTTTATTAATATTATTTGTTATTGAGCGATAACTTATTAAATGTATTATACGTATATGATAATATATCTAAATTAATTATCATATATATCTAAATATTTTTTTGTAATAAAATTTGACTTACTATAATTTATTAAATTATGCATTTATAAATAATATATTATAATTTAATGTCAATATGAATATAAATTTAATACAATTTCTTCTTTGCTTATTCATTTCAACGACCTAATTAGTATTTATATTATTTAATTGCAAGAAAGTTTACTTACAATTTATATATTTTAATTACTTGGTATAAACAAATTATACGTTAATTTAAAATTTTTAATTGATTACTTATTTATTTAGATTTATAAAATTATATGTTAATAACATTATATAAGAAATCAAATGTCCGTTCGAATTTTTAGTTTATTTGTTAGCATTATATGGAAAATCAAGCACAAAATATATATATGATAACTTGGTTCAAACTTGAATTGAACCTGAATAACTTATAATTCAACCAATCCAAATCCAATTCATGAGATACTGAACTAAGGGTCTATTTGGGACAGTTGCAGCTTATTGAATAATCTGCTGATAAACTGATTAAAAATAAGTACAGCGGCTGTTACAAATTTTTATTTTTTTTGAAAAGCCAAACCGAAACCAGAAAGCTGTCATCGCACCAAAATATGTGCGAAGTGAAAATGCTGTTTCCAGTGTTTTGAAAACGCAAAAGCTGCAAAAACGCAGTTTACCCAAACATGTCTGATGCGTTTTCAAAACCCCACCGCACCAAATAATCTGCCCCAAACGGACCNTTGCAACTTATTGAATAATTTGCTGATAAATTGATTAAAAATAATTTGCTGATAAGCTTGGTGCAGTGGCTGTTACAAATTTTAACTTTTTTGAAAAAGCCAAACCGAAACCAGAAAGCTGTCATCGCACCAAAATAGGTGCGATGTGAAAACGTTGTTTCCAGTGTTTTGAAAACGCATAAGCTGCAAAAACGCAGTTTACCCAAACATGTCTGATGCATTTTCAAAACCCCATCGCACCAAACAAGCTGCCTCAAACGGACCTTAAGTCTCTATTACAACACTAATAAAAATCATCTCTCTCACTCCAATTTATCATCAAGTAGATCCAGGCGGCAGAATTTAGGCTCCGGATCCAATAATTAGAATAGTGGCACCAACCATGCACATTAACCACCGGAATCTACAGCTAAACATGAGAGAAATCAAAGCAATCTAAATAATTTATATGTATCCTCAAACTATCTTATTCAAATAAAAAATTTGGTAGATTCGTTAAGCGTTATGGACTTTGGGAATAGAGTTTTTAAATAGAGATTAAGAGATAATTGTTTAATTAAGTTAATTACACCNGAGCTTTTAAATAGAGATTAAGAGATAATTGTTTAATTAAGTTAATTACACTAAGTCAAGGCTAATGAAATGAGGGAACTGTTCAATGGCCCCGGATTCCCCCATTACTAAGCGGAGCACACGTATTAGTCTAGGACTAGTTATAAACTAGCTATTNTATCTCTTAATCTCTATTTAAAAGCTCTATTCCCAAAGTCCATAACGTTTAACGAATCTACCAAATTTTTTATTTGAAGAAGATAGTTTGAGAATACATATAAATTATTTAGATTGCTTTGATTTCTCTCATATTTAGCTGTAGATTCCGGTGGTTAATGTGCATGGTTGGTACCACTATTCTAATAATTGGATCCGGAGCCTAAATTCTGCCGCTTGGATCTACTTGATGATAAATTAGAGTGAGAGAGATGATTTTTATTAGTGTTGTAATAGAGTTTTAGAGTCTGTTTGGGGCAGCTTATTTGGTGTGGTGGGGTTTTGAAAACACATCAGACATGTTTGGATAAACTTCGTTTTGGCAACTTATGTGTTTTCAAAACTGCACTTATTTTGGTGTGGTGGCAGTTTTTTGGCTTCTATTTGGCTTTTTCAAAAAAAAAAAAAAAAAATTTGTGACAGTCACTGCACCAAGATTATCAGCAAATTATTTTTAATAAGCTTATCAGCAGATTATTCAATAAGCTGCAGCTGTCCCAAACAGACCCTTAGTTCAGTATGTCATGAATTGGATTTGGATTGGTTGAATTATAAGTTGTTCAGGTTAAATTCAAGTTTGAACCTAGTTATCATATATATATTTTGTGTTTTATTTTTCATATGATGCTAACAAACAAGCTAAAAATTTGAACGAGCATTTGATTTTTTATATAATGTTATTAACATATAATTTTATAAATCTAAATAAATAAGTAAACAAGGAAAAAAATTTAAATTAACATATAATTAGTTTATACCAAGTAATTAAAATATGTAAATTGTAAGCTTTCCTGCAATAAAATAATGTAAATACTAATTAGGTCATCAAAATAAACAAGAAAAGAAGTAATTATATTAAATTTATATTTAAATTGATAATAAATTATAATATATTATTTGTAAATGTATAATTAATTAAACTATAGTTGGTCAACTTTTATTTAGATATATTATCATATAATTATAATACATTTAATAAGTTACTGCTGAACAACAAATAATATTAATAAACGTGTCGGACTATGTGTAAATTTGATTTATTTAACCTTCAAAATTTTGAAAAATTTTCTACCTTGCTTATTTAGTAATTTAAACAAATATGATCAGAGTATTAAGCAAGTCAAGTTCGAGTTGTTCATTAAGTGCATTCGTTCATTTATAACCCTAATTATGATATTACAATTATAATTATTTTATTCATGTTAATCAAAATTATTCTCGAAGTTCAAATCAAATTTTTAAAAAAATAGTGATGGTTCATTAAATATCTAAATGACAAGCCTTACTCGATTCACATTTTTATTTTTGGAAAATTGAAGGTCACTCCCAACATTATTTTGGGGTACATCAAGGCAACCTATCTATTCAAAATATCAAGCTACAAACTGAGCCAATTTAGATTACTATAGCTATCTTAGAATTCTCATTGGATGAGCACACAAAATTTATACCATATTGTACATAAAAAAAAAACAATAGCACGATTCTCAAAGAAATCCAACGGACGATAGAAATGATGATGCAAAAAGCCATAGCTCACCAGGAGTAGCTGACGAATCTATACTTATTCACATGGCAAATCGGTCGGGTGATATCCAGCTTGGCTAGGCAAAGCCTGGCCCCTATGGCGGGTGAATGTCACCAATATGTTCTAAGGGTAAACATGTTTAACTCTTCGTATGAGTGCTTCCGAAGGGTTCGCCTGACAAACCAGACGATTAAGACAATTTGCCCAAACTAGTGTGTCGGTTCACAGATAACAGCCGCCCGAGTCATGTACCCACCTTGGTGCCTTCTTAGATTACGGGCCTTATTAATGTATATGATCCAAAATACCCCCTACAAGCCCTACTTTACTAGGGGTAAGAAGTATAATTTAACCACTCCAAAATCTATAAACACAATGTTCATGTCATCAATAAATGTTACACAGTTCTACTGTTCATTTTGTGCTCTCTTTGTCCTTTCATCCTCTTTTACGTTATATTTCTTGGTGTCTCTCTCAGACAGATTTTGATTCAACACATACACATAACTACACGAAATCTATGACTATAATTAGGTTTTGTTATTTTCCTCTAACAATATCATATTTAACAGCAATAAATGTTAGTAGAGCCTCCAACAAACTCTATTACTAAACTGTCATGATCATTAAAAATGAGTGAAAGCCCAAAGTAGTCTCTGACTATTGACACAGTTCTTTTTAATCTCAGAGTTCATAAAACTATCAAAATAGCCCCTGACTATGTTAAAATTGAACTTTTATAGTCTCCTACAACTCACATTTAAAGAGATTAATGACTATTTTAACACTGCTATAAATTTTAGGATTAAAACGGCCCCACGTAAATAATCTGGAATTATTTTTGCAGTTTACTCCATAAAAAAGCTTCAAGATGACTTTCAGTGGTACAATTAAAATTAAATTAATAAATATAAAAAATTCAAAATTAAATAACTTCAATCAAAATAATTAAATTAAAATATTTTTTTTAATTATAGTTATGATTTTAAACACTCGATTAATAGTTATGATTTTAAACATAAAAATGTGTTTTATGTGGCTAAGTTCGATTAAGTCTAATTAATTGAGCGAAAATAAAATTTTTAGAAAACTGAAAGCGAAATTCAACAAAACTCTGAAGAAATTACATCTAAACTAAAATTAAGTGGTTCATTTAACGAAATAAAATGTAGAAACATATCTGATTGTATTTTTTTTTTTTTTTCATTATTCGCATACTACGCTCTACGGATAGGGGGTGTAAACGTGCCAAAAGCGAGCCCAGGCTCGCTCGTCTTCGGCTCGTTTGCTTAGCTAGACGAACACGAACCGTTCACGAACAAAGAGTTGTTTTAACAACCCTAATCATGCAGCCATAAAATGTTAAGGATTGAAGCAAGATTTAAAAATTATTATTTATATTAAAATATTATTTGAATCTAATTTAATAATTTTTATTTTCTTTTTTTAATTAATACTTATAATTGATTAAAAATTTTTATAGCGTTGTAGTCAATTAAACTTTTTAAAATACTGCTCATCAATATATACATATATATATATACCTGATGAGTAGTACTTCAAGCCAAAACAAGCCGAACACGAACAAAAAAATCTTTTGTTCGTGTTCAGCTCGTTAACTTAACGAACGAGCCGAATACGAGCTTCTTAACAACTCACACACGAGCTATTCACAAACAACGAGCTATTCACAAACAACGAGCTTTTTTGACAGCCCTTGAACAACGAGCCGTTTTGACAGCCCTAGATAGGGCTGTGAAATATCTAGGGCTCTAAAAAAGACTTGTTGTTCACGAACTGTTCATGTTCGACTCATCGGGGAGTTCGTGTTCGATTCATTCGATAAGCAAACGAGACGAACACGAATAATTTTTTTTCGTTATGTTTCTAAACGAATCAAACAAGAGTAGTTATTTGTTTGATCGTGTTCGAATCATTATTGTTTGAAATATAAAATAATTTAACATAATTATATATAAAAAATTTATCATATTGTAAAAATAATTATATACTCTAAAAATTTATCATATTTTAAAAAATTAAATCTTATAAATTATAATATGATCTTAATGTTTGTTTCTTAGCTTATATTAAATTTTATAATTTCGTATTTATCGTTAGGTTCGTCTTTTAGCTTCTTTTAGAATTATTTAGTTTCAATGAATGAAATATAGTTTTTGGGAGTGAAATCTCGCATATTGCCTCTATATCTGATTTTTTTTTATGGATGAAATATGATATTATGGTTTTATTAAGAGCTGTGTTTCAGCTATTTTACATTTGTGTTGTGTTTCATATAGGTTTAAGCATTAATTTCATAAAGGTTTATGCCTTTGAAAGATTTCTAACAATTCAAACAATAAAAATAAATTTGTAAGATTTCAAACAATTCGAATAATTTGAATTTTTCAAGCATTTCTAACATTTCAAACATATTTCAAACAAACAAAACAGAACACGAGAAGTAATTTCACGAATAATTTTAAACACGAGTCTATTTGAAACACGCATAATTTCAAACGAACTGAATAGAAACTCGAGTTTTATTTATTCGTGTTATTCGTGTTCGGTTCATTTACACCCCCTAGCTCTATCTACGGACAATAAATTTCCAAATAAACCGCGCACCTAACCTTAAATCGGATCATGTGCCTTTTTTTGTTTATTTTCTTCGTAAAAGATATTTTCTATTAATTTATCTTCCCTCCTGAGGCCGCGTCCATGAGAGAGAAGTAGAGAACATTCAGGCTTGATACACCCCCCAAAAAAAAGAAAGATTTACACACATACCCCTTTATTTTTTATGTATTTACATATGATAATCCTTCAACTGTTATGTTTATCCCACTTTTCAAAAATTAAAATAGTTATATTTTTATGACATAAAAAATTTGGTGAAAGAAATATAAGAAAATAAATTTTGATGTCAGATATGTAAATAAATATGAATTGTGGGGTAAGTATGTAAATGCCCCGAAAAATTATTTATCAATTATTAATGTGAACTGTATTATTGATGTACTTTTCTAAATAATGTATATTAAAACGCAAATTCTTTAGAAATCAGTTAATATAAACTGATAAAAGCTGCATCGCCGGAGCTGATTTATTGCCCATGTCGATTAATCCGTCTTTTTGTGGCTATCGATAATAACGAAATATTAATCTAAAAAACATATTTTAAATGAGAAAATCTTAGCTCCCGGGCACTATCAATTCGGGTCAGAGGATCGGGTTCAAGTTTAACCTAAAAATGATCCGAACTGAATAGAGTCAACTCAAATAATAATCGGGTTGAAAACTATAATACCTGAACCCGACCAGAACCCAAGCTTGACTCGAACCCGACTCGAAATTTCATGTTTATTCGGGTCATGTTTTGATTTATAGGTTGAACCCGAACCTAACCTGAATGATAAATAGGTCCATTTCTCTGGCATGGACCTTACTCGAAAAATATTCGGGTCAACCCTAACCGAGATTTGTTTAAGTCGAGTTTGAGTCGTATGGACAAGTCAGGTCAATTTTTGACACCCCTAACACTCGCCAAACGGTCATGAGACTAATGAACCATGTCAAACAAAGATAAGCGATCAAAAAGCTTCTCTAGATAGCCCAAGAGTCGCTTCAAGCAGACTTCAAGGGATGATCATCGGGTGCTGAAGAGCCAAAAAGATGTGATCGTCAAGTGTCCATAAATCCAAAAAAAAAGTACAACAGGGACTTTGCAACTCAATAGATCCAAGAATTTAAGGATTACATGAGAGAGATGATTAAGGAGAAACTCCGAAAAGGAACAAAAGGCGATCTAGCCTGGATGCATAAGGGACACCCTCCCTGACGCCAAGTGTGAGCGATAAGATGTATCACCTAGACAGTGTCAAATCAGCACCTTGAGGTGGAGATTGAACGAGGCCACAGGCATGTGGCGGCCATCCTCTACTGATGCTTTCTCTTGATGAATATCTTAAGCTAAAACATCTAAACAATTCAAGATTCCAATGTTGGAATTGTGTCGATTGAAGATCGACTAGACCGATCACGTCATTTCTTTTGAGTCGAATACCGGCTTTTCTTTATAACCCTGAAGGAGTCCGTACTTTAGTAGTTTAATAGCATGCCACCCAAAGTAATCACTTCATTCGTTGAGTTCAAAAATATTGTTCATGACATAATTTGCTAGTGCCTAGAATCCTTAAAAATTTCTTTGGCATTGCTGCATTTGGGATAAGAACAAGGGAAATCATTGCACACATTCATTACTTGATCTAGGAGAGAAATTTTAGAAGTTCGAGATTCAGAGCCCATGTTCGAACACGTGGACTTTTCCCATGGGCTGAGTGAAGGACCTTTTTGGTTTGTCTTGGGACTGTAGTGACCCAAAACACTGCCAGAACTATTAGAGCTTGTTAACGACCACATCTCAATAGAGGAATACAACCTACCTACAGTTTCCTTGAGATCTAGATAATCACAACCATATCCGTTGAAATGGAGTTCTTGTAATGTCAATTTGAAGCTCAGTCATCCACCACGGCCGCCAACACACCCTAAATATTATGATTATNGTGGTATCAGAGCTTAACAAACCAGTAACGGTATTTTCTTTTATGTTGCGGCGAAGAGAAAAGTTGTCTCAGTCAGGTGTAGCAGACGAGCAACTGAATCTTCTTTCATGTTACGGCGAAGAGGAAAGTCGACTATGCATGCGTTGCAGATAAGCAATGGGATTTTCTTTCACATTGTGTTCACAAGAAAAGCATTTCTGTCCAATGTAGCAGGCGAGCAACACGATCTTTTTGCACGTTACGACGAAGAGGAAAGTTGTCATTGTCCTAAATAGCAAGCGAGCAATGGACTACTCTTTCACATTGTGGCGAAAAGGAAAGTCGTCTCTGTCTTGCGTAGTAGGTGACCGACGGTATCTTTTTTTGCATCGATGAGATAAAGAAAGTTATCTCTGTCCCTACCCAGCAGGTGACTTGGGATCTTCTTGCTCGTTGTTGTTGTACATTTCAGTGAAGATTAAGAAATAAGAGAGTTTTCCCGCCACGCTTTGAGTGGGAGATTTTCATGATTCTGTAGCAGTGATATCTCTTGCAGCCATTGTTCCAGTTCTTATTGATCTTTATAGTTTTTTTAATCATCTGATGTAACATTTGTAGATGATGATAATGTGTCTCTTTATACATCTTTGACGTTGCTTTTGAGGTTATTGTGGCTTCTCAATCCTATGATTTATATAATTAAAGTTAGCACACACACTTTATAAAATGAAGAATCGAGTATCTTTTGAGGCTCGTGCCTTCTAAAGTTGTGTCCTCTAAGGCTTATGTCTTTTAGGAGCTTGAAATGAACTGGTACCTTATGCAACTCGTAGTCTTCAGAGGTCTTTTATGTATCTGTGTCTTCTGAGGTTTGTAGCCTTTTAAGGTCTTTGATGTATTTGTGCCTTCTAAGGTATGTAACCTTCTGAGGTCTTTGATACACCTATGCCTTCTGAGGTTTGTAGTATTTTGAGGTCTTTCAAGGGAGGCCATGTTAATCACTTGCTCTCGTACAGTCTTTCTAGTGAAGACCCTGTCTACTACTAGCTTCCCTTTGAAACTTGTCTCTTTAGCTCCTCTTACAGGAGCATGGTAGCTTCTCATCAAGTCTTGCCTCTTGGGCTTGACTTCTTGAAGCACCATAGCTTCCCATCGAGTGTTGCAAGTCAACTTCCAGGGGTATCAGATCTTCCCTTTAAGTTTCACCTCATGAGCTTGACTTCCACGAGCATGGTAGCTTCCTATTGAGACTTGCTTCTTTGGGTTTTTCTTTTAGGATCTTCGTAGCTTTGCATCAAGTCTTATCTCCTGGGCTCAACCTACAAAGGTATTGGATCTTCATATTGAGTTTTACCTCTTGGGCTTGACTTTCACGAGCATATTTGAAAGGAAAATGCATTAAAGATGTAAGACTGGTTTATGAGTTGTATAAACGGCAAGGACAAAGTCATATTAAATTCACTAAGAATGGTTAATCTATCCTAGATTGCTAGTAGAAGCTTTTTTTTTTACAATTGTAACATGTTATAGAAGAGGTCGNGCGAGGACAAAGTCATATTAAATTCACTAAGAATGGTTAATCTATCCTAGATTGCTAGTAGAAGCTTTTTTTGACAATTGTAACATGTTATAGAAGAGGTCAAAGGAAATCTACCAATGATTTTTAACCTATCGGAGGTTTTATGTTAAAGCTTTTGCTTGAAGACTATAACCTGTAATGGAGGAGGTCAGATCGAGCACCCTTGGTATCAATTAAGCCTAGAATGAGTTGTAAAAAATGTCATGCTTTTTTCAAGATTGGGGCATAAGTCACAATGGACTGTATTTTCTTGAAAATATGGTTGTAGTCATACTCAAGGATAATGTTTGACAACTCGTTAGATGCTGCTTTTGAATCTTNGTAATGGAGGAGGTCAGATCGAGCACCCTTGGTATCAATTAAGCCTAGAATGAGTTGTAAAAAATGTCATGCATTTTTCAAGATTGGGGCATAGGTCATAATGGACTGTATTTTCTTGAAAATATGGTTGTAGTCATACTCAAGAATAATGTTTGACAACTCGTTAGATGCTGCTTTTGAATCTCTTACCCCACAGTGTGGGTGTTTCTCATGCGAGCTTGTAAAATAGCTCATGCATCGAGCCTTGAAGAGATCAACTTCTTGATCTAATTGAACAAGGACTCTAGTATGATGAGGGGGCGCTAAGGAAGCATTATTTGCGATAAAGATTATATCATGTATAGGAGTTGTTTTCAAAGCTTTATTATTTGAATGAAATGTGGGATGACTGCCCTACCACAATCGTGTCAGGAGCATTAACGTGAACGACCTTTTCAGACTCAATGAAGGTTTTCCCCTAGCCTGGAAAAAGTTTGTGAAAGAATTTGTGTCTGGATAAAATGTGAGAAGACAACAAGCTACAATCGTGCATGGGATGTTAACGTGAATGACCTTTCAAGACTACACTGAAAGTTGCCCCCACACTGAAAAATGTCTCGAGAAATAAAGGAGGTTCTTTTGACAGTTGGATGATGTAGATCAATGAAAAAAGAAGTATGGGCTTGGTGTCTTAAAGTTAAAGACAATATCGAGTGAGACTTTGCTTCCCACAGATGGTGCAAAATTCATGCATGTTAGAAATTCACAGCAATAAAGTAGCATATTATCGTCATAGTGTGGTACAAAGATACAAAACACCTTTAAAAGAGAGAAGAAACTTATTAATAACACTAAAAGATTTTACGTGGGAAACCCGGAAAGGGAAAACCCATGGAGGCCTAGTCCAGCTGAAGAGTTCAACTATAAAAAGATTATTACAGTTACAACCACTTGTCCCATAGGTGGGAAAGGGTTGCTAGGCTTCACAAGTTATAATGTTTATGTACATATGAATTTGTTGTTGGAATGGGTGGCAATTGATAGCGATCGACGATGGCCAGTATGTGGTGTTCGACAGTGCTTAGTGGTGGTTAGCAGCGGTTGGTGGTGTTCTGCGGCGGTCGACAACGACAGACGACGATCGACGGTGCCAGGGGTGGTGTTGGACTTCAACTCCTTCTCAAAGCTTTAAGTTCTCTCTCAAGCCTCAAGCTCTCCTCTTCCACTCAGGAGAAGGGTGGGGCTCTATTTATAGAGTTTTTTNTCAGGGGTGGTGTTGGACTTCAACTCCTTCTCAAAGCTTTAAGTTCTCTCTCAAGCCTCAAGCTCTCCTCTTGCACTCAGGAGAAGGGTGGGGCTCTATTTATAGAGTTTTTGNACTCTCTTATTTCTTAATCTTCACTGAAATGTACAACAACAACGAGCAAGAAGATCCCAAGTCACCTGCTGGATAGGGACAGAGATAACTTTCTTTATCTCATCGATGCGAAAAAAGATACCGTCGGTCACCTACTACGCAAGACGGAGACGACTTTCCTTTTCGCCACAATGTGAAAGAGTAGTCCATTGCTCGCTTGCTATTCAGGACGATGACAACTTTCCTCTTCGTCGTAACGTGCAAAAAGATCGTGTTGCTCGCCTGCTACATTGGACAGAAATGCTTTTCTTGTGAACACAATGTGAAAAAAAATCCCATTGCTTATCTGCAACGCATGCATAGTCGACTTTCCTTTTCGCCGTAACATGAAAGAAGATTCAGTTGCTCGTCTACTACACCTGACTGAGACAACTTTCCTCTTGNCTTATGGGAGAAGCATATGAATCTTGACTCTCTATACAAATTATTTTTGTTTAATCAATTTATTTTGTGATTCGCGACCTTCCAAATGTTTACGACAATTAGAAGAATTAAATATTATTCAATTCTTATGAATTTACATATAAAATATCTAAATTTTAATTAGTGTATGTATAAGAGACTGTTTGTCATCAATTTTTTTTTTATTATTCTTAATTTTTTTTAAAACATATTTGATTATAAGATCTCTCATATTTTCTTAAAACATATTCAAATATATTTAAAACATATTTGAATATATTCCACAAAATAATGAAGTGTACATGCTTTAAAAGGAAGCAAATTAGTAGTGTCAAAATAATGAAGCCTGATTAAGTGTACATTGTCACCTCCCAAAAGAGCCCTTATGGGTGGTGGGCAGCCCAGGACTTAAATACTGCTTTTCGGCCCTACACCTAGCCAATGTGGGACTATTTGTCTGTGACATTCTCCTCCACCCATTCATGTGACGCCCTCGTCACGGATCGGCTCCACCGAGGGTCCCACTGGACCATGGAGTGTCCACACACCTGACAGACAGTAGTCTTCTCTGATACCACTTGTCACCTCCCAAAAGAGCCCTTATGGGTGGTGGGCAGCCCAGGACTTAAATACTGATTTTCGGCCCTACACCTAGCCAATGTGGGACTATTTGTCCGTGACAACATGCTTTAAATAAATAAATGTTCTAATAGTCATCTGGTTCTAGGTAGAGGAAAGTTCCTTGCAATTGTTTGTTTGAAGAAAATAAGAGAAAGAAGGCTTTGAGATTTCATCACTAAACTTCATGGCAAGCACATGAACAGATAAAAAAAAAATGATTTTTTTATTATTTCGTGCTTGTAGTTACATAATTAATTTTTAAAATTTAAGTTTTGCCGGGCTGACCGAATAGTGTAAGTAATACGAAATCAAAAATAAGTTATGGTCAACACGAATTAAGATAATTTATCCTATTTAAAGTTTATTTGTGTGTTGTCCGGTGAACAGCAAAAATGGACCACTTCGCCTGTTCATTACTAAGAGTCTTTGTACATGAGGTGTATATTATCGTTTAAGGAAAAGTAGGCCTCCTCCTTCAACCAACGGAGCCTTCATTGTCGAAGACATCGTCGTCGGAGCCTTCACCAACACCTACGAGCAGTGCCTCCATCGAGTCGAACGGCAATCTCAGCGGATCAATTTGGTTGGTTGGCCACATGATGTTGAACTAGTCGGCCACTTAGGACGGCTAATCGCAGCTCACCGGCCACTTGGCCGATCATCTAAAGAATAACCGACTGGCCACTTGGG
>JXCR01010244.1:2248-27145 GCA_002079205.1 Phalaenopsis hybrid cultivar | reverse complement strand
TAGATTAAAGTATTGTAACCTGCAAGTGGTTTTGATGCTAATGCATCTATATTAAAATCAAGTCTATTAAATTGATAAATAGCTTTACACTCGTCACACTACCATAGCCAATGTACTTTTAAAAACAAAAGGTTTCTTAGTCTTTGTTTATTTTATAATTTTCACACCTCACCAATGGATCTTTCCTTTTATAAAGATTAAAGCATACATCCCTGCAAGTGGTTTTGATGCTAATGCATCTATATTAAAATCAAGTCTATTAATATGATAAATAGCCTTGCACTCGTCACACTGCCATAGCCGATGCACTTCTAAAAGCAAAGTTTTCTTTGAGTTTGTTTTTACAACTATCACATCTCACCATGGAGCCTAGAAGAAATTTGCAAAACCTAGCAGGACGGTGCAGGCTGAAATTTTAGAAACAATTCTGATTAATAAAAGCATATGATTTCATTAGGTATTTATCTACCAATAAGATCATCAGATCATCTAAAACTAATGATACAGCTAATGCAATAATTCTTTGAAGGAAATAATTTATTGATAAATTCAACTAAATGATCTAACCTTAATCACCTTCTGAAGCTAAGGCTAACTGATGTAGTAGTATGAGCTTTCCCTTAAATGATGTTCAACTAATAACCTTCAATCATAAAATAATATGCATGAGTTTGCAGAAATAAGATCAGTAGGTGAAATCCTTCTGAGTATGATATAAATGATAAGGTATAGAGCATAAACATGATCAATTAAAAGGAGGAATAATTAGAGGATATTAAATTCTAACAATTGTAAATAATGTTAATAAGATAATATTTTGGTGATGTAATCATTCAATGATTTTTGTTATGTAGTAGAGTTAATAAAAATAAATATTTATAAACTAGGGATAATTACATTCAAATATCAAAACATTCATTTGCATGCATACTACATTTGTGTTTTTTAAATGGCTTATCAATGATATTTATTGTAGGTTTTGGGAATTCAACGGAATACTTTATTGATATGAAAACGGGATAAAATTCATGTTACATGAGTCTTCAAATAAGAAGACGTGAAAAAGAAAATAGCAGGAAATTAAAGACATCTAGATTACAATCAATTAATTCCTAATAACAATTCGGAGATAAAAAGGCAACGACATAAAATAGGAAAGGAAATAAATCCAATCCTCTTAATTGCTAACACACATACACACACTCACACACAAAATGAAAGAGGGTTAATACCAAAAATACATGTATTGTACACATAAACATACATCATATGAACTTTTTATTATAATACAAGTTTTTATAAGGACTATAACTTGATCAAGTTTGATTATATGCCAACATAATTCATGTATTAGTGATGATAATATATAATGTTTTTTAGAATATGTGCAACAAATAAGATAATAAAGCTATTACATCATATTAGAATGATCATGTAAAATACTATGAATAAAAAAGCAATGCNACATCCTTGCAGCAAATTGTGAGTGCATTCTGGGTCTATTTTTTGTTCAAGAATTTTGTCAATATCCTTGTTAGTTACATTTCTTACATGTAAAGATTTTGTTTGACTTCTCTCATAAACTTTATTTAATATGAATGCATACGTTATAGTGAGAAGGGCATTCTTTCTTTTTTTATAGATTAAAGTATTCTAACCTGCAAGTGGTTTTGATGCTAATGCATCTATATTAAAATCAAGTCTATTAAATTGATAAATAGCTTTACACTCATCACGCTACCATAGCCAATGTACTTTTAAAAACAAAAGGTTTCTTAGTCTTTGTTTATTTTATAATTTTCACACCTCACCAATGGATCTTTCCTTCTATAAAGATTAAAGTATACATCCCTGCAAGTGGTTTTGAAGCCAATGCATCTATATTAAAATCAAGTCTATTAATATGATAAATAGCCTTACACTCGTCACACTGTCATAGCCAATGCACTTCTAAAAGCAAAGTTTTCTTAGAGTTTGTTTTTCTTACAACTATCACATCTCACCATGGAGCCTAGAAGAAATTTGCAAAACCTAGCAGGTCGGTGCAGGCTGAAATTTTAGAAACAATTCTGATTAATAAAAGCATATTATTTCATTAGGTATTTATCTACCAATAAGATCATCAGATCATCTAAAACTAACGATACAACTAATGCAATAATTCATTTAAGGAAATAATTTATTGATAAATTCAACTAAATGATCTAACCTTAATCACCTTCTGAAGCTAAGGCTAACTGATGTACTACTGTATGAGCTTTCCCTTAGATGATGTTCAACTAATAACCTTAAATAATAAAATAATATGCATGAGTTTGCAGAAATAAGGTCAGTATGTGAAATCCTTCTGAGTATGATATAAATGATAAGGTATAGAGCATAAATATGATCAATTAAAAGGAGGAATAATTAGAGGATATTAAATTCTAACAATTGTAAATAATGTTAATAAGATAATATTTTGGTGATGTAATCATTCAATGATTTTTGTTATGTAGTAGAGTTAATAAAAATAAATATTTATAAACTAGGGATAATTACATTCAAATATCCAAACATTCATTTGCATGTATACTACATTTGTGTTTTTTAAATGGCTTATCAATGATATATATTGTAGGTTTTGAGAATTCAGCGGAATACTTTATTGATATGAAAACGGGATATAAATTCATGTTACATGAGTCTTCAAATAATAAGACATGAAAAGGAGAATAACAGGAAATTAAAGACATCTAGATTTCAATCAATTAATTCCTAATAACTTTTTGGAGATAAAAAGGTAACGACATAAAATAGGAAAGGAAATAAATCCAATCCTCATAATTGCTAACACACATACACACACTCACACACAAAATAAAAAAGGGTTAATACCAAAAATACATGTATTGTACACATAAGCATACATCATATGAATTTTTTTATTATAATACAAGTTTTTATAAAGACTATAACTTGATCAAGTTTGATTATATGCCAACATAATTCATGTATTAGTGATGATAATATATAATGTTTTTGACAATATGTGCAACAAATAAGATAATAAAGCTAACTATTACATCATATTAGAATGATCATGTAAAATACTATGAATAAAAAAGCACACGCCACAAGACTTTATTAACAATACAAATATGCCAACATGCCCCTATTCCTTACACAGTAGACAGTTACCCACTTAATAAAGAACGCATGCATTCCAACATATCAATCATGACATGATCCTTCTTGCTCTAACACATAATGTTCCAGAAACTCTAAATTCAAAAGAATCATAGTTTATCTTACATTCAAAGCAATACAAATAAAAAATATCTATGAGCAAAATTACCAACCAAGCATATTATTATGACTGTTGATTTTCAAGAATCTTTTCGATCTATATGCCACAATTAACCTAAAAAATAACCATATCTTATTTATTATTTTCATAATAAAATATTTTGAGCATTGGTTTTATAAAATCTATAATATAATCGAAAATTAAAAAAATTAGAAGTTATAGGAAATGCATTTTTATGAGTACTGTACATTCTTATATAACAAACAATGGGTTTCCACACACAAACATCCATTAAACCTAGGCCTAAATCTATATCAGTGATTCTTCTTTTTTTCAAACTCTATTATGCTATACTGTAGGAATCATACCTAGTAATTTAATATTAATCTATGTAATTAAATGCATACCTTATAAAACAATAACATATGGTTACTGCTATCCCTCATTTTATTCTCTTAAAAATATCACACAAGCATCTACTTAATTTCAATTTATTCTCAAAGGCGACTTAATTCTTTGTTAATCATAGAAATGACATAATCTACAATCACCGGAAAATAACTATAAACGAACAAGGCATGTTTTAGTATTAGGATTTATCTAGCTTAAGTATATTAAGATGAATGTGCTAATGATGTCAGGAGGAGGAGAAGAATAAGAAAGAGATGAAAATGTCCAACCTTTATTCCCTTTTCCCTTCCCTCAGTATCCCTCAAATGACCTTGTTAAAGCCATCAAAGCCGCTGACTAGATGACCAAAGGTTCTCTTTCCTTGCACTTAAATTTTTTGGATGACCTCTATCGTGCTCAAAGGATAGGATTATTTTTGCATTCTAGCCGCTCTCCGCACTCTCGGTCTCTTCCAATAGCTCACCCATAGTTGCTTTCTCACTTGCCCTCTCTTGTGCAGTGCTCTAAGAATCCTTATTTGGGATTTAAAAGACAAAGTTGTCGTGTGGGATTGGTGAATATGGCTTGCTTAGGTTGTTTAGTTAAAAAAAACAAAAAAAATAAAAATACAAATAAAAATAAAAAATAAAAAAGAAAAGGAAAAAAAAGGGTTCTTACATTCTCCTCACCTTAAAAGAATTCCATCATTGAAATTCAAATTAACTGCATAAATCATAAATAAGAAATTTACACACAGACCTTAGGATAAAAGCATATATTTTACTGAAACACCAACACTATGATTCAAACATATGCCGAGTATTGCTCGGGTCTTTTGATTTCAAGGATCAATCGACACAAAATCGTCAACAAAAGCAATCTTTGTTAGGTTTAAGATATACCACACATCAATTTTATGTCTCAAAGTTCACACCAAAGCATACTACAAGCATTGAACATGAATCTTCGCATCTAACAAACACATCGTGGGCTTATGCAAAGTACTGCTTTGCATAGTTATTCACTCAGAAACTTACACATACAGAAATGAGGCTCTACCCAACTCCTCACATATACATATAGAACAAGAACTTTCTAAATGACATTTATTTAATAAATAATCATCATAAACACTAAGGCCACCAGAAAAAAATNACTCCTCACATATACATATAGAACAAGAACTTTCTAAATGACATTTATTTAATAAATAATCATCATAAACACCAAGGCCACAAGAAAAAAATCACCAAGCAAACAAATCTTGCTCTAAAAGCTATCAAAGCTACCAAGCATAGCATTTTCAAAAGCAAAACCTCTCAGCATACCGCATTCAATATAGATGGATATGATAAGTATGAGAAGCATGACTTCTCATTAATGCATAAAATCACAAGATTTTATAAACCCATAAAACCTCACTAGACAATCATAAATATAGCTCCGGTGTCGATGCATAAAATTTATTGTATTCACCTTAGTATGCATGCTAATCCTTAGACAACAAAAGCATTACAACATAATGAAAAAAAAAAGAAAAAAAAAATCTCGAGCTATACAAAGTAAAACATGTTTATTAAGCAACCCCTGCTTTAATAAATATTCATCAAAATTATTGCACACTAATAGCTCAAATTAATTAAATAATTAAATAATTAATATTATAATTATTTGTTTGGCTTGTTATGTAGCTCATATTTGATTTGTTAGTTAAATAGGCTAGTCGAACACTAACAATTTTTTTTAGAGCTTTATTTATAAATGAGCCGAAAACAAAAGAACTTTTGGCGATCATGTTTGGCTCGTTTTAGCCCAAATTAATTAAATAATTAATATGACAACATTTTTATTTTGCATTAAAAAAATGCTTAATTTAATTATTTTTAAATTCATTCAAACTAATTTTGAGTTCAACATGAGCTGTAATGAGCAAACAAATTCGAATTGAGTCTAACACAAATATGGTAACGAGTCTTTTCGAACACTAGCCTATTTTAAAAAAAAAATTTCAGCTAGTCGAACTTGAAGAAGCATTGAGTTTGCTCAAATTCAACTCATTTACACCCTTGCTATTTTTCGCTAAGTTTATTTTCAATTGCATTAAATTTAATAAGTGTTAATTTTATTGTTTACCTAATATAATCATTTTTTAAATTTATTCTTTTATGTTTTTTCCATATATCAGTCTTAATAAGCTCATCTCCACCCCACTTAATTTGGCAATATGTGATCTTTTCCATTAGATGTTCATATTTCATATTACACTAGAGACACATTTTTATACTAACCACCCAACCTTAATTCTAGAAATTGTATCTTAGTTATATCCACCCTTTTTTTTGTTTAATATATCCAACATATTTAGTACCATCACTTCCAGGTATCACCCTAATATTATACACACTAAAATTGTATTCTCTAATTTTTGTTTTTTATTTCTAAGTTGTTTATCCGAATTAACAATCACAACTAATGTTCAACAAAATTAACACATCCTTCACAGTTTTTTATAGATTTATCTAATCAATTTTGTTTTTGCCATACTCAAGTATCAACTAGTTCTGTAAGATATCTTCCTACTGTATAATACTTCAGTCGTATCCTAATCTTAACCACCTAACCATAATTCTCAAAGGTATATTTTTATTTATATTTCCATTTTTTTTGTAGTAGATTTAAATTATTTTAAATTGTCACATGTATGCCATTTTATCTTTTATCAATATTAATTAATAGTTATTAATTTCACGTGCTATAAAATTGCATATCATATATGTCGTTTTTGGCCTACTAATTTTAAGTATTTTATCTTCCAAAATGATTGACCACGTGATTTATCATCACCTTTTGATAGGGAACAATTAAACAAGAAGCTCCTGAGCCTTAACAGTGATTAAGGAATTGATAACCCTTCTTTCAAGATTATAACCATCACACTAATACTCTTGAAGATTTTTTTCTCCTCTCTGGAGGTGTATTAGAGACTTGAGAAGTTTTCATACAAACCACATAATTATTATATATTTATATATCTAACACCTAAAGTTTGATATTTACATCTATAACACCTTAGTATTTTTGATATGATATTAGACATTTGAGAGTTATGGATGTAATTATGATAGTATGGATGTTAGGTATATAAATATGTAAAAATTGTGTGCTATGTATGTAACTGCTCCTAGAGATTTCTAAAAGCGGGATGAACCGAGATGGGGAGATAGGAAAAGAAGACTAATGCGTAAAACTTGGAGTATACCATGCTCTCCAATCTTTCATTGCCCAATGTATTACATAGCTATAATTATATTAAGGAGAAAGAAAAAGTTCCATATACACATCTTTGGTGACCGAATTGGTTATGATTTGACAGCACTCCTCCTTTGGGAACCACCTGAGGTAATTATTTTTGAAGGTGGTGTAGTGTTGCTAAGAACCTCCCGCAAGTTGATATGGATCGTGGAAGAATTGTTAGCTTGGTGCGAAGTTCATGAAATTTGCACTTGGAGAGAGCTTTAGTGGCTATGTCAGCCGGTTGATCCTGGGAGTAAATGTATTCAATCCATAGTTGTTCAGAGTGAATTTGATCACAAATAAAATGATAATCGATCTTTATATGTTTCATGCGTGCGAGGAAGATATGATTGTTTGCACGAGAGATGGCAATGATATTGTCATAGTGAAGTGGGGTCGGTTGGTTGGTGTCAAAGCCAAATTCTTGAAGGAGCTTGTGAAGCCATATAATGTTTGTAATTTCTATAGCCAGGGCCTGGTACTCCGCCTTTGTCAAGGAATGTGTCTCCGTGAATTATTTCTTAAGTGTCCACGAGGCTAATGTGTCCCTGAGGAAAGATCACACTCCTGTGGTGGATTTGTGTTCTAGCTGATCGCCAACCCAATCAGCTTCAGCGTATGATCGTAGGTGAAGATCTTCCGGTCGAACTTACAACCCAAAATGGCTTGTTCCTTTCAGATATCGAAGGAGATGTGTAAGAGATTTGTAGTGGGTTGTGGTAGGAGAGTGCATATGTTGACATAAGCAGTTGATAGCCTAGGCGATATCCAAACGAGTGATCGTAAGGTATTGGAGAGATCCTGTCAATTGATAATAAAGAGTGGGGTTATGAAATGGTGTGCCTGATTTTGAAGAGGCCGATTTGCGTATAGGGATAGGTGTGCAGAGTGGTGTGCAATCTTCTAGTCCGACATTAGAGAGTAGTTGTAATGTGTACCGCTGTTGATTTAGGTGATAGGAGCTTGTTGATTTTTGGACTTAAAGCATCCAATTGTGCTGAGGTGTTTGAGCTGGAATGTAGCAGCTATAGTTTCGGTTAATTTGGAGGTTTCACCTGGATTGTTTCCCTTGATAAGGATATCATCTACATATTTTAGAACAAACATTTGAATGTCATTCTGATGATTTAGGAGGGAAGGATCCGCCTTGCTGAAGTAAAATCCCTTTATCACAAAATAAGTCAACGAAAGTAATAAACCATTGCCTCGGAGCCTGCTTTAGGCCATATAGTGATTTTCGCAGTAAGCATATGATTTGGAAGTTGTGGATTTTGAAATCCTGCCCTGCTGGTTGTTTAATTTAAATTTTCTCATTAAGGGTGCCATGCAAAAACCCATTGGAGATGTCGTATTGGAGGATGGGCCAATTGTGATGAAGATTCACTGTAATGAGTATGCTAATGGTAGGAAGTTTGGTCACTGGGCTGAATGTTTCATAGTAATTGACTCCAAATTTCTGCTTGTGACCTTGGGCAACAAGGCGGGCCTTATGCCGTATGACTTCTCTAAGGTTCATTTTTTGTTTTGTAGGTCCACGTGGACCCGAGTATGGGTTGGATGCTTGGTTGAAGCGGGTTGGGTTCAGTGGTTTTTCGGTGTGGTGAAGTAGATTTAGTTTCTGAATGGGTTTTAGGTTACCTGTTTTTGTTCTAGTGATCATGGGATTGTTTGGGGGAGGTATGTGAGGAGATGGTGGTGTGGGAGATTCTATAGGAGAATGAAGTGGGTCATTGTAAATGAGATGCGGTGTTGGAGGTAATGTAGGACGCTGTTTAATCGTAGGTTGGAAGAGAGTTGTGGGTTGTAGGAAATAGGGTGGAATGTGGGCTGAATTGGATGGTTTGCTAGGTGACGGTGAGGATGGGTTTTGTAGAAAGCGAAAAGTGTTTTCATCAAACATGATGAAACACCATGTGTAGTGAGATGATGATTTTATTACTAACAGGATTGTAGGATTTGTAACCTTTGTGATGGAGAGAATAGCGAAGAAAAAAATGCATTGAACTGATTGTGATTCAAGTCTGTCTTTGGTTTGAATTTTTCGCCATGGATAACAAGCACTTCAAAAACACGTGTGTGGATGTAGGTTGGTGGAGATTTATGAAGATGTTCATAGGAGGATATATAATTTGTAGTTCGAGTAGGCATCCAATTTATGGGATGAACGGCCGTTAAAAGACCCTTGGTCCAAAATTTGTATGGGACATGAGCTTGAGGTAGTAGAGCACGAATGGTCTCCATAAAATGTCTATGTTTGTGTTCCACCACTCTATTTTGTTCAGATGCATAGGGGCAGGAGTATTGATGAAGAATGCCTTTTACAGTGACTAATTGGTTTTGGTCGTGGTTGTTATATTTGCCACTTCAATTAAAACGAAGAATTTTTATGTTGGCATTGAATTGGTTTTGTTATAGATTAATGAAATTTTGAGTACTCATTGGCATTTGAGATTTGGAGTATATTAAAAATACCCAACAAAAGTGAGAGAAGTTATCGACAAATGTACGTAATATGTATAACCTTGTTAAGAGGGAATTGGGGATGGACCCCATACATCACTATGGATAAGTTCTAATAATTTGTAGTTGTCTTATAGCGGTATAAATGGTTGTTTGTGAATTTTAGTAATATTGCAAATGCTACAAAAAGTTGGAGTAGATGGAATATATAGTGATTGTCTTTTGGAAATTGCAGTGACTATCTTCGGAGAGGATGACCCAGCCGTCTATGCTAAAACTCAAAGTAATGTGCTTTGGAGATGGAAGTAGCCAATGCTTGTGGTGTGATGGTGGAGAATGGAATGGAGTAGAGATCATTAGAGTTGGGTCTCTATAGGATCATTTCGTGAGTTTGTGGATCAAAGATAGAGAACGCAGAGGAGTCAAATGAGACAACACTGTTGTTATCTTTGGTTAGTTGATGAATAGATAATAGGTTGTGAGATAGGAGAGGTGTATGATGAATTTGAGAAAGTTTGAGCTTACGGTTGGGAGTAGGGAGGATGCCATCACCCTTGTGTTGAATTGAAACGGTTTGCCCGTTGCCAATTGTGACTTGTTCAGTACCATAATATGGATTTGCAGGTTGCAGTTGATTTATGTCAGATGTGAAGCACGTTGTTGCTCCATAGTCTAAGATCCACTCTTTGGACGTGGTCATAAGAGCATGAGGAGGAACCGTGGGTCGGTATTCAAGATTTGTACGGTGCCAACGTATGGATACAAAATGCTCGGATTTGTTGTAAATTTGACAAATGGCAGAGCAGTTGTATTGTTTACTTCCAAGGCATTCATTTGTGTATCCTCTACGTTGGTTCGTATTTGAGTTTCACCCTCTACATTTGCTGTGAAATTGACCTCGCCCCCGAGAAGCCATGAGGGCCATTAGGGTTTGTATGGATGTTGTGTGTTTTGCATTTTCAGTTTGGAGATTAATTTCCTCTATGCACAGTAAGGAATAAAGATCTTCGAGTGCTATCGGTTGAAGCATGGTACAATTAGAGGTCTTGAATGCATTGTAGATTGGTGGAAGACCATTTAACATGTATAGAATAATGTCCTCTTGGCTTAGGTGGGATCCGACAGCGTGTATCTAGTCTACTAGGTCTCAGATTATTAAGCGATATTGATGTATTGTATTATCCTTCATAGTGATGTGATGCAATTCATTCTTCAGTTGGATTACATGCGAGTGATTTGTGGGTTGTAGTCGACGCTCTGTGGTAGACTGTAGATGCAGAATATGGGTAAGGACAACAGGGCTGATGCTTGAGTAGAGAAGGGCAATGAAGTTGTGGTCGAGCAGCTTCCATAAGTGAATTTGGGGATTCTCTGCATTGTCATTGTTGGCACTTTGGAATTGTGGAGGGCAAACAACTTCCATCAAGAAATCCACAAAACCCATTTGCTTCAAAGGTTTTCAAGACTAGGCCCTTCCAGATGTGATAATTTACAATGGTAGGTTGGTTTTGGGTGAGGTGTTTGAGGTGGAAATTCAAGAATTTTAGAGCACGTGGGAATTTGATTATAGGAGCAGTTCGAAGAGTTGATTGGGAATCTGAGACCATGGATTCATCCATTTGTGGGAAGAAGAAAGGGTTTACCAGATGTTGGGAGAAAGAGATCGAGTTTCCTGGGCACGGTTCTCTGATACCATAAAAGCTGGATGAGCCGATATGAGGAGATAGGAAAAGAAGAAGACTAATGTGTAAAACTTAAAACTATACCATGCTCTCCAATCTTTCATTACCCAATGTATTACATAGTTGTGAGTATATAAAGGAGAAATAGAAAGTTCCAGATACATATCTCTCGTAACCGATTTGGTTATGATGTGGCGGCACTCCTTCTCTGGGGACCACCTGAGGTAATTATTGCTGAAGGTGTAGTGTTGCTAAGAACTTCACTTTTTCCATGATTCTTTTGGTCTTGTAGTATTCAAGGCAATGGCCTGATGTGTGTAGACTTGTCTGTTAAGTTATACTAAAATGTAGGAAGTAAACCTGGTGTATTAGTAGGAGTATTTCTCTTACTTCAAAGTTACCTGAAAATCTGGGTCTTCTGGATACATGAGTTTGGCCAACATTTTCATTCTTACGCCTACGCATAGATCACTGCAAAATCTTGATAGGAATTTTCAATGAAAGCACATCAATCTTTACCTAATGTAAGATCATATTTATAAATAGATGAAATATAATAATTTATTTGTAAATGTATCTTGTAAGTCTCATGAATGAAATGAAGCAAGTTTTTTTTAGCAATAATTCCTATTTGCTATCAGAGCCAACCCTAGCGGCTCAAGTCTTCGTCGTCGTCTTCCCAGCGAGCTCTGATCCCGTAGGGTTTGATCACGAAACTGCGGAATTAGATCGGGAGTTAATTCGTCAGCCTTGTCTCCTGAGTCGTCTGCTTCTTCTCAACAGCGGGCTTTTTCTTGGTCGTCGGTGCCATCGGAAAAGGGATCGCGTCTCCTAGGATTCGGTCACAAAGGGTGCTACGATCAACTTCTTCCCGACTGTTTCGCGAGAGAAGCAGAGGGGAGCGACACTAAACGAAGGAGAGGCACCGTGCGAAGGAGCGACACTGTGTGAAGGAGTCTTAGATGGGAGAACATTGGATCATGGAGGAAGACAATAATGGGATGTTGTGAAACCAAAGTTTGCTAATAAGGTGAAGATGCCAAAGACATCTGCTAAACTTAGGAACCTTGCAGCCAGTGGAAATCTCTCGAAGGTAAAGGCCTCATTCAAGTTATCTGTCTGGAAAGCAGGCTGAAAAGAAACCGGTGAAGTTTCTTTTTTGGGTCGGAGAAAAATTGGGGTAATTTTGTGTAAGGATGTCGTTTGGAGACCGAGATAGTGCGGGAGTTAAATGATTGGAACTTTTAGTGAAGATAGATCCTGAAGTTCTGAAAATCTTGGTCTACTCATACAGGGAGTTAATGTCTTGATCGGAGCCACTACCTCAACATGTACTCTAATGCAGGTGAAACTAGATCTCCCTCCCGTGGATCTGAAGCTCGATGGACTGACTACATATCTGAGTTGGTCGCGCCGAATTGAGGCGGCTCTAATAGGGAAAAGATACTAGAAGGATACCTGATAGGGGTCGTGCCAAAGAGTGACAGTGTTGAGGGGACAGTGGAGAACCACATATGCATTGATTTACAGCCGGTTGCTCAATTCAATGGTTCCATCGATTGTGACATTAGTGGATGACATTTGGGCAAAGCTGAAGAGAAATTATGTTGGTACTGAGAACCACATGAGGGTGTTTCAGATTCAGCGTGAGATATAGACATTCGTTCAGGGTGATAGATCGATTCAGGAGTACTTTATAGACCTTGAGCTACTGTAATATGATCTTGATTACTTCTCACTTTTATCAAGTTGTGTTGATTCAGGGTGCAAGAAGGGGGAGATCTTTACACTAATGAAGACTATGCAGTTTTTGACTCATCTAAGCACGACCTTTGATAAAAGAATATCAGTTCTTCTAGCTCAGGCAACTATCCCTACACTAGATGAGGCCATTGTTGTGATGATACAGAAGAAGGGTCGCATGAAGCTACACTTTTAGCTGAGTGGTTTTTCTGGTGTATGATCAACATTGGCTGCTGCGAGCTGAGGTATGCTAGTTATCTATGGGAGACTCACAAGTGCTACAACTATGGTGAAGTTGGACTTTTGTGCAGCGCCTGCTCTAAGCCGCCTAAGGAATGAGAGAGACAGGTGGACGTGGACAAGGTGAAGGTCATTGTTGTGGTCGTGGGAGTCGCAAAGGTGGAAAAGGGGGCTACGGGACAAATCTGATGGTAGTAGAGAACGGTGGAGCGACATGTGTGATCTTTACGAGTGAGAATCAAGAGTGTCTGGAACTGTTGAAGAGGAAGCAAAAAGCAACAGGAGATGGAGCTGGGGATGTTTCAATCCGTTGACATCAAGGGTACTTTAGCAAAGGTACCAGTGACACACTTGCTCTTGCCTCTATTTCCACCACATAATCACCTGAATGGATCACAGATTCTGGCGTTTCTCGTCACGTGATAGTCACTGCTGGAAAGTTCTCTTCATATAATCATTTAGCAGTACCAGAGAGTATACAAACTGCTGATGGTATAGCGCAGTCAGTAGTTGGTAAGGGTAAAGTGAGATGCACCAATTATATGACTTTGTCCAATATTTTCCATTCTTATTTTTTTAAAAAAACATATTTATTATTGTCATTATTCTCCAATTAAAATGCATCATTTCTTTTAATTTTTCTCAGGTGATCTTTAAAGAGAAAGGGATGGGCCGGACACTTGGGACTTGAACCTGACATAACAGACTCTGGTACTTAGACCGAGAGGGGATGGACTCAGCTTTGACATCTGGAAAGTGTTGCAATAGGAGAATCTGAGAGGAACGTCGTGGGCATGTTTTACTGCTACATCACATATATATGGTTTACTAAGTTGGTTGTATCGATCTATGTATGACAAAGCTAATAAGGAGAAGCTGGTGTGTGATGCTTGTGAGTTTGACAAGCTCATTAGGAGCTCTTATGTTAGTTATGGGAATAAGAGTTCTGGTATGTTTGATTTGATGCATTTTGATGTATGGGTACCTTGTCTTACTAGTTTTATGAATGATTATCAGTATTTTATTACTTTTATTGATTATTTTTCTCGTGTTACCTGAATATACTTGATGAAACAGAAGAGCAAGGTGGTTGCTTGGTTTAAAGATTTTCACAAGGCAATCCAAACCCAATATGGTACAATTGTGAGGCGTTGAGATCTGATAATGGAACTGAATGTCAACAAAGCATTTTAGACTTACCTATCAACTCAAGAGATTCAACACCAAACCACATGTCCATACACGCCAACAAAGAATGAAGTAGCAGAGAGGAAGAATCAACATCTTCTAGAGATAGCCCAGAGCATGATGATGACAATGAATATCCCACATCACTTATGGGGGCAAACAGTGGTTACAGTCACTCAACTTATTAACGAAATGCCCTCAAACGTGTTGGAATGGAAGTCTCCTTGTCGGATGTTGAAAGGAGATAATAGTGAGATTCTTCCATTGAAGGTATTTGAATGTATATGCTTTGTAAAAGACAATAGATAATCTGTAGGGAAGTTGAATCCCAGAGCTGTGAAATATGTGTTTGTGGGTTATTCTGCTACTCAGAAGGGTTATGTCTGCTGGAGCCTGATTGAGAAGGGACTCTTTGTGAGTATGTATGTTTCATTCAGAGAGTTTGAACAATACTGCACTCTGGAGTTGAATTCACTATTTGACAACTCAACCAATGCTGAAGATATGAGGCAGAAGAGAGTGAGTAGTAGTGGTGATAGAATGATGCAAGTGGTACCAAGGTCATGTCGTGTGATGTGGGATGAATCAACTAAGGAGACGGAAATCGAGGAGATTGAACCTAGAGGTGGTGGGATTCAGCTTGAAGGTGTGCTAAGGGCGAATACACGGAGGAAGAAGCAAACCGAGGGAACAGAGTCTGTCGTGCCAACAAGTCCCTTATCCTTGTCTTCCCCAACTCTTAAGACTCCCACACCATTCACATTTGATTCAAAACTCCCAAGTGATAATATTCATCCTCTGTCCACTCCTACCCCCCTAATTTTAAGGAGAAACAACCACAATAATACAGAACATTTCCTGATCGTTTTGGGTAGGAAGTGAACACTGCAAATTTTATTTCTTATTCTAATAGCTCACCTTTGCATGGAGCATTTATTGCATCATTGGACTCTGTCTGTATACCCAAGTGTTGACAAGTTTCTAAAGAGGATTCCTTAGGTGAAAAGCGGCGACGCATGAAGAGCTTGGAGCTCTTGATAAAAACTAAACATGGGAGAGTGTACCACTACGAGCAGGGAATAAGACAGTTGGATGCAAGTGGAGCTTCATGGTAAAACAAAGTCTAGGAGGGAATATGGAGATATTAAAAGCACGATTGGTGGCAAAGGGGTACAGTTAGACGTATGACACTGACTATGATGAAACATTTGCACCAATTGCAAAGCTGAGCAATGTGAGGACACTGCACCAATCACAAAGCTGAGCAATGTGAGGACACTGGCTTCTCTGGCCGTGAATGGTGGTTGGAGACTCCACCAACTGGATGTGAATAATGTATTTCTTCATGGGGAGCTAGTGGATGAGCTATATATGGATATACCACTAGGATTTAGTACATCCTAGATAGTAGGCAATGTGTGTAGGCTCAAGAAGTCAGTCTCCTCGAGCCTAATTTGATAAGTTTAGAATGACGATGGTTGGCATGGGATATCAACAGATCAATGCAGACCACACGGTGTTTTTCTGCAACATAAAAGTCACACTACCATACTTGTTGTGTATGTGGATGACATAATTATCACTTGTGATGATGAGACAGATTGTTCAACTGAAATGAAGATTGGGGAACAATTTGAGGTAAAGGATTAAGGACAACTCAGATATTTACTTGGGATTGAAGTCGCTCATAGACCTCAGGGGATGGTCCTATCCCAGAGAAAGTATGTGCTAGATCTTCTCAAGGGTACATGTATCTCCAATTAATCAGAAGGTCAAGCCCAGTGCAGAGGGATGTGAATCAGTTGAGGTACCAGAGGCTAGTGAGCCGCTTGATCTATCTGTGCCATACTCGACTAGATATCTCTTTTGCAGTAAGTGTGGTGAGCCCTACATGCATGATCCAAGGAAGGGCCTTAGGATGTTGTGTATCAGATTCTGAGGTATCTTTAGAGTGCACCAAAGAAATGGTTGATATTCAGAAAGAATGATCATGTAGATATTGAGGCATTTGTGATTCTGACTGGACAAGTTGTGCTGATGACAGACGATCCACATTAGGATACTGCATGTATGTTGGTGGCAACTTGGTCTCATGGAAGAGTAAGAAATAGTCAGTTGTGGTAAGATCAACAACAAAGGCAGAATACAAGTCCCTGACATTAATAGTTGTTGAGATGATCTGGTTGAAAGCCTTGTTGGTTGAACTCAAAGTAGATCAAGGAACTCAAATGAAGTTGTGGTGTGACAATAAGTCGGCAATCAACATTGCTAACAACTCGGTGCAACATGATAGAACCAAACATGTGGAGATTGATAGGTTTTTCATCAAGGAAAAGCTGAATAACAAACTACTGGAGCTTTTTCATGTAGCAACTGGAGAACAAGTGGCGGACTGCCTCACCAATTGACTAGCTCATTAGATTTGTCTAGGTTATGTGACGAGATGAGCTTAATAAATATCTTTTGCTCATCTTGAGGGGGAGTGTTGTGATTTTTTTTTTCAAATTGATTCAGTCGAGAGAGCACAATCCCCATTTCGTAGACAACCATGCTTTTTATTCTTACGTATTTGCCGTTTTTGTTTTGAGTTGGCCATCTTGGATTGTTGTTGGGAATCTCATGGAATATTTTTTGCATCTTTTTCTCTGGATTAAGAGTTCTTAAGGAATTTTTTGGGCTTCCTTATTGCTAGCTTACTATTATGGTATATCCATTCCTTGATTTGAGTTTTTAGATGTAATCATAGTTTTAATTTAAGATTATTTGGAATTAAATTAGGCTATCTTTGTGCAAACCATTACTAACGTAGGGATGGGAAATTTATAAATAAATTCTCAAGAATGTTATTATTATTTAACATCAATTGGATGAAGTTTCAAATTCCAATTTTTAATCTTTTGTAAAGCTTTGATATATGATTATTTTGAGTGCAATACAAATGCGGAAACTTTTATTTATTTCTTTTTGTCTTTTTTTTCACACATGTAAATGCATGCACCCCACATATTTAAGGTCTTGAACCGAAGACCTCTTGGTTGAAAGACAAAGCTCTCAACTACTAGACCATAGTGGGTTGCCTAACAAGTGTGGCAACTTAATATGAGAAAGCTGTTTCCTTGTTTCAGCGCGAAGCGTCAATTTTCCTTTGATGGTTTCCTTTCTTTTTTAATCTAATTTTTTAGTTCTTTGCTTGCTAGAGTTGGTTTTATTTAAACATGGTACAATTGAAATTTATTTGCATTGAAAATTTTCTAATTACCCGTTGAACTTGGTTGCTCCGAATATCTAATTGATTTTCTCATGATCAAATCAATTATTTCATTCTCTTCTGTATAACTCTCATATTTTTTAAGTTTGAACCTAGAAAGTTTGTGCATTTAAAATTTTTTTCTAGATGAATATTTGTTCCTTTCTTGTTTTTATGATCAACATTTAGACTCTAAATCACCTTCTATCAACTTGGATGTAATTTACCTTATTCAGTAAAATAACTGCATGTCTTATCTTTATGCTTGAAAGGCTTCATCATGTTCTCTGTCAGCAGAATTATCATCGACAAAAACTATTCCAGCTTCCAAGTTCCCTTTAAGCAGCCAGAAAGTTCTATTTGTTTTAATTCATCATGGCAAGCTATAAGATGATTGCAATCCAAGTCTTCAAACATTTAGTTCGATTTTGGGGTTGAGACTTTATCAAATATAATATACAGTTCTGGTTTTTATTAACTGGCCTTACAGGCATGCTTTACATATAGTTCTGGAAGCTTTCTTGTTTTATTTTGTTACAAGGTAGCTAATCATCAGTCTATTATTTCATTTTGCAGTCCATTGGTTCCTTGCAGAAGAAGTATTCAATTGGATCTTTTGAACTACTTAGCAAAACAGCACCAATTCAAGCTCTCTCTCTTTTAATTCTGGGTCCTTACATTGATTATTATCTCAATGGTAAATTCATTCTCAACTACAAGTTGTCTTCGGGCTCCATCGTAAGTTATTAATTATCGTCTCATATCTATGTCGATCTTGTCTGAATGTAAGAACACAATGTAAGCCACATTTCCTATTCTGCAGTTCTTCATTCTTCTTNGATCTTGTCTGAATGTAAGAACACAATGTAAGCCACATTTCCGATTCTGCAGTTCTTCATTCTTCTCTCATGCGCACTTGCCGTCTTCTGTAACATCAGTCAGTACCTCTGTATCGGCCGTTTCTCGGCCGTATCGTTTCAGGTGTTGGGCCACATGAAAACAGTTTGTGTGCTTACTCTTGGCTGGTTACTCTTTGATTCACAGCTGAGCTTAAAAAACATTATGGGGATGGTTCTGGCAATCGTCGGCATGGTTGTCTATAGTTGGGCGGTTGAGTTGGAGAAGAAGACAAATGCTAAGATTTCTCTATCCAAAACAAGCCTAACTGAAGAGGAACTCCTTCTTTTGAGAGAGGGAATTGAAAATTCTTCCACAAAAGATTTGGAGCTTGGGGATCCTAAGGCCTAGGAACAAAATGAGAGGGTTTTGCAACACTAAAATTACTTATTTTTTTAATGAGGTAAGAGGCTTTCGATCAAATCATTTGTTCAATATCTGTCTTCCACTGAGAAAATTACTTGGAGGATGGACTTGATTATTTTGTATTGAGGGTTAAACCTTATGTATTTGTCTTTCTTACATGAAAATTTAGATGGTATATGGTCATCATTTTTTTTATGCAACCTATCCATGGCCTTCATATTGAGGTTAAGGTGATTGGTAAATGTTGTATACCTTTTGTGGAATAATTTTATTTTATTTTATTTTTTTAAATGTCATTTTCAATATATCGTTCAAAGATTGTTGGATTAATCAAATGAATTGTACTTCACTACTTGAAAGCATTCAAACAGGATTTTCCTGGTTCTTGTGTTTATAGTTGATGTCAATGTAAGCCCCACTATTTAATTATTTGCTTTTATGNTGCATGTATGTTGGTGGCAACTTGGTCTCATGGAAGAGTAAGAAATAGTCAGTTGTGGTAAGATCAACAACAAAGGCAGAATACAAGTCCCTGACATTAATAGTTGTTGAGATGATCTGGTTGAAAGCCTTGTTGGTTGAACTCAAAGTAGATCAAGGAACTCAAATGAAGTTGTGGTGTGACAATAAGTCGGCAATCAACATTGCTAACAACTCGGTGCAACATGATAGAACCAAACATGTGGAGATTGATAGGTTTTTCATCAAGGAAAAGCTGAATAACAAACTACTGGAGCTTTTTCATGTAGCAACTGGAGAACAAGTGGCGGACTGCCTCACCAATTGACTAGCTCATTAGATTTGTCTAGGTTATGTGACGAGATGAGCTTAATAAATATCTTTTGCTCATCTTGAGGGGGAGTGTTGTGATTTTTTTTTTCAAATTGATTCAGTCGAGAGAGCACAATCCCCATTTCGTAGACAACCATGCTTTTTATTCTTACGTATTTGCCGTTTTTGTTTTGAGTTGGCCATCTTGGATTGTTGTTGGGAATCTCATGGAATATTTTTTGCATCTTTTTCTCTGGATTAAGAGTTCTTAAGGAATTTTTTGGGCTTCCGTATTGCTAGCTTACTATTATGGTATATCCATTCCCTGATTTGTGTTTTTAGATGTAATCATAGTTTTAATTTAAGATTATCTGGAATTAAATTAGGCTATCTTTGTGCAAACCATTACTAACGTAGGGATGGGAAATTTATAAATAAATTCTCAAGAATGTTATTATTATTTAACATCAATTGGATGAAGTTTCAAATTCCAATTTTTAATCTTTTGTAAAGCTTTGATATATGATTATTTTGAGTGCAATACAAATGCGGAAACTTTTATTTATTTCTTTTTGTCTTTTTTTTCACACATGTAAATGTACGCACCCCACATATTTAAGGTCTTGAACCCAACACCTCTTGGTTGAAAGACAAAGCTCTCAACTACTAGACCATAGTGGGTTGCCTAACAAGTGTGGCAACTTAATATGAGAAAGCTGTTTCTATGTTTCAGCACGAAGCCTCAATTTTCCTTTGATGGTTTCCTTTCTTTTTTAATCTAATATTTTAGTTCTTTGCTTGTTAGAGTTCTTGGTTTTATTTAAACATGGTACAATTGAAATTTATTTGCATTGAAAATTTTCTAATTACCCGTTGAACTTGGTTGTTTCGAATTTCTCATTGATTTTCTTATGATCAAATCAATTATTTCATTCTCTTCTGTATTCTAATTCTCATATTTTTAAAGTTTGAACCTAGAAAGTTTGTGCATTTAAATTTTTTCTAGATGAATATTTGTTCCTTTCTTGTTTTTATGAACAACATTTAGACCCTAAATCACCTTCTATCAACTTGGATGTAATTTACATTATTCAGTAAAATAACTGCTTGTCTTATATTTCNTGTTTTTCACAAGTTTAATGTTTAGTGTGTTTCTTATTTTGATTTCATTATTTTTATTTGTGACTTGTGTTGGTTGTTAGTTTAGAGTCACTAGTTAGTCTTAGGTTGTATATATAAGCTAGATTTTATTAAACTAGTACCATTTCACTTTAAAATTGAGAAAACTGCTAAATAAATTAGAAACCTTACAAAACTTGAAAATACTTTAAGAGAAATGTTGAACCCTCATAAAGAAAACACTCAACTTAGACTGCTTAGGGATTTTGTCAACTCTATGGTAGAGGAAATTTATCGTAGCATTCATAACCCTATCATTGAAGCCAAAATCCTTGAACTTAAACTTTCAATAATACAAATGATCCAAAATAATCAATTTGGAAGTTCACGAACAGAAGACCCAAGCTTACATTTAGCTAATTTCTTAGAGTTATGTGTGACTTTTAATGTCTCAAATGATGTTGTTAAACTTAGGGTGTTTCCATTTTCCTTTAAAGATAAGATTATGATGTGGTCACAACTTAGAATAAATTAGCACAAAAATTCCTAACTGAATACATTCATCCATTAAAACTTTCAATTTTGGAAATGACAACTTTTTTTAATGAGATGGATAGTGAGTCAATATATGAAACCTGAGAGAGATTTAATGAGTTTCTTAGGAAATGCCCAAACCTTAACCTTAACCTTAATGATTGGTTAATTATACAAACCTTTTTATAATGGGTTGGTGGGATGTTGACCTTATTTTTTATGAGGTCTAGTTTTTCTTCTTTAGAAGCCTAAGATCTAGCCATAAGAATTTCTTGTTGATATCCTAGAGGACTTAGTAAATGGAGCTCTCCCACATATAAATTCCAAACTCTTATTTACTCCTCTTGTAAAGTCTCACATAGGTGGTCACAATCCCCTAAATGTCATTTGGGATGGTCAAGACCAACTTGTGGAGACTTGAGAGTGAGCTCCTATAGGTTTAATCGGGCCTTAGGACAACCCTGGGTGACTTGGTCTTGGTCACAACCATCTCATAAACCCAAAAACCTAAAATCACATTGCACTTGACTTATCCCCACACTCTTTTTGAAACTCATGTGGGTGGTCCCAAGCCTTAGTTGTTGGCTATGGTGGCTAGGACCAACATATGGGGGATCTAAAATGGGCTCTCCCATTGGTCTAATGGCATAAGAAGGGTGATTTCATGATCATCATATTCAATGAGCTTCAATTCCACCAAAATACCCAACTTTGGCCTTTTACCCCTAAACTTCCCCAAAATTACCAAAATGCCCTTGGAACCCTAAAATTTTCAAAATTACCCAAATTCTCACCAAAAATCATATTGAACCACTCCAAAGCACTCCAAATTGCCCAAAGTACTCCAATTGCACCAAAATCCACCAAAATTGACCAAAATCCCCAAATTGCCCCTAAATGCCCAAAGTCCCCAAACCACCTCCAATTCCCATCTAATTCATTTCAAACTCCCCCTTTCAAATCTACACCAAAATTCATCATCTCCAAGCCTAATTAGAACTAAATCCCAGCCCAATCAAAACTAAATCCCAGCCTAATTGGACCCAATTTCAAGCCCAAATCGAATGCCCCAAATTAACCCCACCTCCAAATTTCGCCAAATTGACCCATGTAATCATTTCAATTCCACAAAATTTATTTTTAAAATCCTTCATGACATTTCTCTAGGCTAAATTGAACCATCAATTGGTCTATATCTAAGTCCAAGCCAAACCCAAAGTCCATGGTCAAGGACAAACCCCATTTTAAGCCTAATACCAAGCTTTTTTTTCTAACCTTTTGATTTAATTAAACCCTAATTACCCCAGCCCATCCTAAGTTTGTGATCTTGCCACCTCAATCCTAATCTAAACCCACTTTGGGTCATGGACCAAGGGTTCCTTGAATCATGGAAACCCCTCACCTAAAAATAGTTAACTCTCTTACCCATGTCATCAACCATCAAACCCTAATCCTAATCACAATTAAACCTTCCCCTGACCTCCCTGAGCCAGCTAGTCGCCACCCTTGGCCTGGCCGGCAGCTCTAGTGGCTGGAAAACCCAAAACCGAGAGCTTGCACCTTGCCCTAGACCCAAAATTGAGCTCATCCCTTTTGGCTCTCTCTCAGCCCTCCACCTATTATTGGCACCAACCAATGGTAGCCTGAGGCCTCCCCTTTGGCCTCAATTATAAATAGCCCCCTCCACGACCAAATTTGAAGATCATCCAAAACCTAGGGGAAACTGTGCCCAATTGCTTCCAGAGCTTCTCGCAGACCTCCTAAGTGCAATCCAACCATCCTTAGCCATCCATTCCCATTGTCCAAGCTCAATTTCACCACCCAAATCCAAGGCTTTTTCGGCCACTTCACCAAACCTTTCAAAGCTTCAAATTAATCATTTCATAAGCTTCCGCACACTTCAAAACCACCTCCCCAATCAAATGCCCCTTCTCCCGAGCACCCTAACATAGTCCTAGACTAAGCCCGAGTCACCTCTCGACCGAAATCATACATAGGTCACACCTCAGCTCAAGGCAACACTTTGAGGAGCTTCGTGGACCTAAGGCGATTGTCTCTAACCAACCCAATCAAGGCCTCACATCTTGTGCAAAGGCATAACTCAAAATTCCTAAATTTTTCCTCGGTTTTATTGATTGTGAAGTGAACTTGTAATTTATTTTTAAGCTATTTTCTAATTTTAAAATAATTAAAAATACCAAAAAATACCCAAAATAAAAAAATACTCCAAATTGCTTTAAATGCCACCCAACAACNTGAACTTGTAATTTATTTTTAAGCTATTTTCTAATTTTAAAATAATTAAAAATACCAAAAAATACCCAAAATGCAAAAATACCCCAAATTGCTTTAAATACCACCCAACAATAGAAAATAACTTGAAGGGGGTGTTTATAAATTTTCGATTGTGTAAAAAGGCATTTTAAATAATTAAATGTGCTTTTTTTTTACTTTGTGAGTAAAATAATTACAATAAATAAAAGTAAAATTCACAAAAATACAAAATTCACTTCTCTAAGCTCCATGGAATCAGAGAGACATATTAAAATCAATCAAAAAAATATTTTATAAATTCACAAAAATTATTTCTAGTGGTCATCTGACCTAAATAAACCTCCAATAAATTCACAAAAATGATTTTTATAAAATAAAATATATTTTATATTTATGTAATCATTAAAATCAATCAAAAAAATTGTAAAGATCAAAATATAATTTAAAAATTCACAAAAATTATTTCTAGTGGTCATCTGACCTAAATAAACCTCTAATAATTTCTTTAAGTGCAAAATGTTTATTTTACAAGGTTAAATTAATTATCTTTGAAAATCCCTATTTTTGAACTAAAACAATTATAAAAAATTAAATAAAAATTAGAAAAATATAAATTCTCTTCTATTACTCTAATGGACCAATGAGTGGTGCAACATCAAAGTTTCAAAGTCATTTGAGTTAAGCTTAAGGAATTATGCTTAGGGCAAAGCGGTAATTAAGGAATTTTTAACCTTAATCAAAATTTAGGATAAATCAAAGGGAAAAAGGATAACATTGATCATAATTAGTTCTCTAAAATGATGGGAACATAAAGGGCTAAAGGATAAAAACCAACTCATTCTATTTTCTATAAAAGGGTAAAAATGTAATTTCTTGAATTATTGTGTTTTGAAAGTTAATTAAAATGGATGATCCTAAGGTGAAGGGCTTATGTTAGGAAGATAATAGCTCACCNGGGAAAAAGGATAACATTGATCATAATTAGTTCTCTAAAATGATGGGAACATAAAGGGCTAAAGGATAAAAAGCAACTCATTCTATTTTCTATAAAAGGGTAAAAATGTAATTTCCTGAATTATTGTGTTTTGAAAGTTAATTAAAATGAATGATCCTAAGGTGAAGGGCTTATGTTAGGAAGATAATAGCTCACTAATTAGAAGCCCTAGACCATTGGTTGCATGATGATACAATCCTTTAACAATAATTAAGTTCACCTCATTCAACCTTTCTTCCAAAATTACAAATCTATCCATAAAGACTTAAGAGCTTGATAGTGAACTTGGTTTGATCCAATATCGCTTAATGAGGTTTAGAAAAGATAACACAATCAATCATAAACATTTGTCAAACATTCCAAGCTCAATTTCAATTGAAAGAGTAAAGATTCCTTAATTGTTTAACCT
>JXCR01010238.1:4942-16364 GCA_002079205.1 Phalaenopsis hybrid cultivar | reverse complement strand
TATATATATATATATAAAAGGGTAAAATATTATAAAAGAGCTAGAGGAAGCTTTCATGGCAAAGACATTAGTTGTTCAGTAAGTTGTAGAGAAATCTGTGGGCTGATTGTTAAAGTAATCTTGTGGCCTTTGTTAATTAGTAGAAGTCAAACATAGAGGCAGGAGTGGGAAGAATGATTGTTTATTGGATTAGTCAAATGCTTAAAGTAATAATTAAGTGGATCTTGATATCAGTTGGGAGGTGGTTATTGATTGGAAATCTGATATAGGTGGGCTAGAAGTGATAATGGTGGCCATGATAGTTGATGAATGTGGATAGAGGGAAGCAATCATATAATATGCTTTTTCATTTTAAAAAGTTGAGGAGATTATTGTTGATCAATTTTATTGTTGCATGCTGACCAATTTGCAGAGATCAAAAAGTCAACACCCATTTGTGTAGGTTGATCTTGGGTGGAAAGTCAACACCCCGAGATGCCAAATTCAGAAACTTCATTGTTAGGCAATTATATTGAGTACAAATAACATTATTATTATTATTATTGTTGTTGTTGTTGTTGTTATTATTCTTATTGTCGTTCTGATCATTATTGTTGTTGTTTGTATTAGCTTTATTTCGATTATTTAAAGCTAAGCATGCACTATGAGAATGTCACTGCTTACCAGTTGAAAATTAGACGGTAATAAGCATTTCTTAGCTTGTAAATTATCTTACGGGTTGATTAGCAACTATCAATTTCCACCTAAAAAATTTTGATCGAAAAGAAATAGCGGTTAATATATTTCGTTGCTAGGTATCGACTGATTAATTAAGTCTCTAAAAATGATCGGCCTTTTAGCGACTTATTATTTATCAGCTAAGAGATTATTTTGACTAAAAAAAGTTAGATGATGAGTTGGCGGGGGAATAATGACTGTCCATTCCGCTGCAAAGATTTAAAGCTGACTTGTCTACCAATTAGTGGCTCAACTTCTACTGATTTTGCAGTTGATATATTAACCACTAATTAGTCGATCACCTGTAGTAGAAAAAAATAGTTCCTTAACAAATGAAATTTTACACAAATGTAATCAAATAACAACATAAGTTATAACATCTAATAGTAGAGTAATGTATATAGCAAAGATAATAAAATTGATTAAAATCATAACAAAAACAATAAATATCAACAAATAATCTAGTATAATAATGTCCTCGACATATAAAAAAGGAATTGCTCCACACAAAGTGGAAAAAAAAAACTTATCATGATGTTCCTCCTCATCCTCTTCCTCGATCGAAGCTCACTTGCTACAATGATGTGCTAGGCACTGCACTGCTCAACGATCACCTTGAGCCTCCTGACCCACTCACCCAAGCTTGCCCAGTCTTCTTCATCTTGGACTCCAACAAACATATAGTACCAGCCACATGCTTGAATAATTTTTTTTTTAACTAATGATGCATTCTTGTCGACACTTAAGTGTTGTGCCTCATATACAAATCTCTGTGCTAGAAGACCATGGATCTTCCCCTTCTACTTCCTCTTAAAAACTTTCCTCAAGATCTCAAGGTCAGAATGGTCAGACTGACCGCCACAACAACTAACACCTGTTGGGCTCTAACTCCTACACCTCTTCTCATATTTATCCTATAGAAATTTATAAAGAGTAATTTTTATTAAAATATAATCTTAGAATAATTTCACAAATAAGTCAAAATTTATAAAATTTATGTGAACATGGTGAGATCTCTCATTGACTCACCAGTGACCCTCTTAATGTTGATGTGTACAAGCATTCAACTCAGTAGTGGTGGGCTCGCGACTTAGCTACAACCTCTATTAACATATGAAAAGTTAGGAAAGATGTAGTTATACAAATAAGTTGAATGAAAGGATCTTATCAACCTCTTTTTGTGCTCAATGTGGGAAATCTAGCCTCAATGTATAAGGTGACACAACCAAGCCTCTAATATTCGAGGCTCAGTTTTGTTGCATCATTTCCCTCTTACTAAGATATGCAGAAGAGGACCACACTCTATTAAGCTCAACCCAAACATCTTCGTCAATCCAGATAGGCTTCTCCCACTTCTTATGGATAACAGTGAACATATTCTTCATGAGGTGATGGCCTCGACTATCGAAGTTCCTCCGCATCTGTTGACGAAGCTCCGGCGAGGTCCGCCCCACTTCATCTCTAAAGAACCAAGAAGCTCTCTTTTAAAATGAGAGCTCGACTAGATTTCAGTGAAGTTCCGAGCTCCAGTGAAGTTCCAAAAATCCTTCCCCAAGCCAAGATGAAGCTCTCCTTTAGTGTAGGGGAGTTAACACTTTGCTCCCTTGCTAGCCAAGCTCTTCCTCAAGAAGATCTCCTCATAAATTCAAGAAAAGTGGTAGAAGAAGATGAAGGAGATGAGGAAGAAGTTAAAGAATAAGAAGAATATGAAGTTTCGGAGGAGAAGAAGAGGTTTTCTCTTCTTTGCTTGAGCTCCACTCCAAATTTTTTCTTGACCGAAGCTCCTCTCTAGCTCTCCACCACCAAGAAGAAAAAGAAGCAGCCCTTCTCAACGGGAGATTACCCATAGCTCAAGTCCCCCACCCCCTCTTAAAGTGGCATGCCACCTCATATAAGACCTTCCCAAAAAGAGTTTAATCATTCCATTATCTCTTTCTTATGAAAATCTCCCCATGAACAAGGAAATCCTACAATTCTGGCTACCTAAGGAAGTGTGTTAGAGTCAAAATGGATAAAAAATCATGATTTTTTGCATCCTACAATTGTAAAGGCACCTAGGCACCCAATTTAGCACTCTAATATCAAGGCTTTGGTGCCTAGGAGCCAGACCTACAACATTGGAGCCTACTTTTCTGTTTATGTGGAAAAGGTTGTTTTTAAGCATTTTGGGTGCATAGGCCCCCGGGATTAGAGTCCAGGCACCCGAGATTGGTGCATAGGTGCTAAAAAATAGCACCATACTTATAAAGGCACGGTTTGGAGGCTCCAGAGGCAATTTTGGGTGTGTAGGCACCCAGGGCTGGCACCTAGGCATCGATCTAGTCTGAAAATGCTAATTTTTGCATAGATTGCCTGTTAGAGGATTTCTTTGATCCATGAACTATGTGGGGACCAACCAAGACTGAAATATAATCCCTTAACTTAAAAAACATGTATTTTTATTGGTCATTTATCGAGGAGATGGTCACTAACAGATGTCCCAAACCATAGAGCAGCAGGGTGTTCTAAACCCAAATTTTTGCCCAGCTGACCGTAGGAAGGTTCTCATTAATATGGAAGCCATGGAAATTAGCATATGACTAGAATATGCACCCATAACTCAGATATAAACATTTTATGGGTTTAAACCACAGTTTTTGGTGTTGACGGGTGTCCCAAACCCTAGCAAGTGTAAAATCAATCCGAAATTAAATTTGACTACCCTTGGCCTTTTGAAGAGTCCAAATTGATATATTGGGTGGTCTGTCAACATCAAAACAGATGAAAAATACATCCGGAATTGAGGCTAGCACCAATTTACAGTGAATTTTCCTGTAGCACGCGGAGAAGGGTTTTGTGACTTCTCTTCACCATTGAGAGACACTTAATGGATATAGAGTGACCTCTAAACACTATAGTGGACATCAAACAAGTCGAATGTCCTGGATGGGTCCGTCCAACTGTGGGTTCTCTCAGGTAAGGTTGGATTGTCACATACCCTAGTTTTGTGCCACAATCATGTACTAAAGATCTCAGATGGATGGCTTGAGTTACGTGTCGCTATCAATGAGCAGTGAATATTCCCAAGGTAGTCATGTGGACACCCTACACGCATGATAAGGAAATTGATGCAAATAGAATTCATTTCACTTTCACAAAGTCATAAAATTTTGAGTTTATTAGAGATTTCTATCTTGAATTTTATTCAAGCATTTCTTAAGGAAGATTGCATCCAACTCATATTTTAAGGGGAAGAAAATGATTTCCACCTCTTTTAGTTCTCATCGATTCATAAGTTTCAAGGCCTAATAAATGCATGAATCTCTCTCCACGAAAAATTAATTATGAAAAGGGTATTTCTAAATCATAGGGGTGGTGTCGAAAACACCTTTATTAGGAGGGGTTGGGTTGAAATTTGTTGTGGAATCCAGTGGTACATTTATTCTGATCATTGTGAATGTCAAAAAACAACGAGACTATAAAGCCTTTCTCTAAGGAAATGGGCTTTGTTTAGTTGTGTTGCCATCAATTTCTTATATGGTTTGACATTAATAAGTATACTCGACAGTTACTCAATCCATCCAATTTTAATGTCATTTTTTTATTTGATGAGGCTAAATTTTGGGGCCAAATGAAAGATAAGAGAGGATAAAATCATAAATTTCTCCACTACTTATTTAACATTGGAATTGAAAGCATGACATTCCTTCACTTCTATCAGGCTTAAGATTAAAAAAAACTTGAGTGAGGTAACTCATGAAAGAGTCATTTTGATTTATATAATCCATAAATTGATGACTATCAATATTGGATTGCTCATCATGCAATTAATTATGTATATGACATGTGATAGTATGACTGTGGGCATAGACCATCCTTCCTTTAACTATGCCCCTTAAGAGAAAACTGGAGTTTTAAGGAGTCGAATGAGGAGCAAATCATCCCAAAGGGTAGAATTACAAAAAGCCTTATGCACACCTACAAGGCTACCGGCAAGATGGCCCTAATATTGGATAATACTTCCACTTTTTCTCACACAAGATCCGCAAGCACATCATCTAAGCAAGTTCAGGGTCTATGAGATGATGTGATGATCTAGGGCTTCAAGATAAGCCACATATAACAACCGCAATAAAGGCAATTTTTATAGTTATAAAGCATAATGTGACTATGATTGAGATTTCATATAAAAAAAAATTGAATGTAAGACCGATTAGGTTAGCTTTTCAGTTATATTCAGAAGCAGACACAAGCTGAGCAGTTATGGAAGATGAGGAGGACAATGAGGTGGCGTATGAAGAATTATGAGGGGAGTTCTCAAAATCAGTTTTAGTTTGTGTTTTATTTTATTTTTATTTGTATTTCTTTCTATCACAAAAAATGAGTTAGGGTTGAGCTGTATGTATGTTGTATTTGAACTTTTAGTAACGTATATCTTTGTATTGTTGTGCTTCGACTTAAATAATTCTTATGTTAGTTTTTTTTATATTTATATATTTTTATTTTGTAGAATTATAAAATTTTATTTGTGATTGATGTTTCATTGTTAAACTTATATTTTAGCTAAACTGTCATCAAAATTATAGTAATTAGAATCAGTAGTGCCATTGCATTAACTTAAGGTTATCACTAAGTAAATTTAAGGCAGCTTATATTAATTAAATTCATAATAAAACTTTTAAAATATTGAAATTCATATTGGATTAACAATAACTAACTAAGGGCCCGTTTGGGGCAGCTTATTTGGTGCGGTGACATTTTAAAAACACACCTAACCTGTTTGAGTAAACTACATTTTGGCAGCTTATGTGTTTTCAAAACGCTAAAAATAACGTTTTCACACCTCACTTGCTAGGTGCGGTGGCAGCTTTCTGGCGGTGCTCTGACTTTTCCGAAAAAAAAATTTTATAATAGCCATCGCACCTAGCTTATCAACATATTATTTTTAATTAGTTTATCAGCAGATTATTCAATAAGTTGCAGCTGTCCCAAATAGACCCTAATTTTTTTAATTTAATAGACTTTTTATTTAAAATTCTAAATTACACCAAGTACATTGACTAAAAATTAATTTAAATGACTACATAATGTTAAAATTTTGTAAGAGATCAGTTTATATAAATAAAAAAAAAAGATTATTATTGTTTAAACTAGAATACCTAAAAAATTGAAATCATGCATCATCGCTATTGTCGACAGAGCAAAGAGCTACAAGATAAAGCGTGGAACTACAGTGTCAGACTTTGAGCGCCACAATGTTGTATTCAAAGCTCAACAGTACACTGACCTAAAAAAGACTATTATCCACATTAAAATTTAAATATCAAGGGGGAGTGACATTTTGGTGGCTAAAAAGGCATAAAAGATGCGACATAGACATTTAAGGAGGCTAGTGCAACAGGAGAGAGTGTGTGGAGTCGAGTAGAGAGTATATTGTCAAATGTGTGAAGTGAGTGAAGAGTACTAGTTAGCCTAATGAAGTAAAGAAGAGGCAAAATATACGATAAGGAGAACTTTGAGAAGGCTATTTCAGTTGAAAATTTTTGGATTCCCAATTCTTTTTTATTTTATTTTATTTTTGTTGAATTCTACTATAATTTTTTTACAATTATAGTGAAACGAAGAGTTCATTATTTTTAGACTATAAAAATATGCTAGTTGTGCTTTCTTCTCTGAATTTGTGATTATATGTCAATTTATGTGGATAGGTTTTTATAGCAGGTTGAAATCAATTTGATTGTTTAAGTTTCTTCTAACATTATTTAGCAATAGTGGTGGTCACACTCCTGTTTAACATTTAATGTAGATTGACGATATTAATAGTCTTATTCTATATAAGGAAGATTCCTATGCTGAAAGAATTAGAATATTACTTTTAAATGGTAGCAATCACTTCTTTTATGTGCTTACAAGCTGCTTTATTTCCAGCAGATTACTTCCATATCTTGAAGTTAATTAAGAGAAACTTTAGCTTGATTAATAACCATTAATTTATGCACAGATTGATAGCCAGAGAAAGCTTCTTCTAATTAAATCACTTTTAATTCAGCTTCTTTAATATTAGAGAAAAGGTTCTTAAAGTGATGTTTATTCCACCAATCTAGAACTTGTTTGAGCCATTTAAGCCTAAACCACATTCTATTTATACCACTAAGTTGATCATTACGAAGGGGTAAGCCAGTCATATTTAACCATTCAAATAGATCATTATCCAATAACCACATATTTTGAAATCTAAAAGTATGATTCTGAATAGAATTGATATCTCGAATTACAAGGAGTAAAAGAGCATTACCAAAATGAGTTTTTCTTAAATGTTATATCTAGGAGAAAAGGAAAATTTTCCATTTATTTATTATTGAAGAACATTATAACCAAACTTTGTCATAAATGTTTATTATTCCAAGTATATTGAGAACCAATAAAGCCAAACATGAAGAGTACAATCCATAGTAGCTTCATCAAAGTCATCCATAAATCTAGAATTGGGTAAAGTGCCTCTTTTCCCTTTAGAAGAGTTAAGAAAAGTATTGAAATCTTCACTTACAACCCATAGACACTCCGAGGGATAAGAACATTCTTTCAATTGATCCCATAAAGGTTGATGACCTATTTTAGTACATGAAACATAAACACAAGAACATGCCAAATTATAATTGTTGAAAGAGATTTTAGCATTAACAAATTGGGGAAGAACATTAATGATGGAGAAATTTAACCAATAATTTTGAAAGATCCCAATTTTATTTACCTCATTACCAAAACTTATGAAAACCAAGATTATCAGATTCGTTGAAGTTTATCATTCATAACCATTGATTCAAAAATAAAGATAAAATAAATATTATAAATCTGCATAGATTTTTAATCCAATATCAAGTAGAAGGGAATCGAGTCATGACATTCCAAAATAAATCACTAAGCATTAATTAGGATAAGAGTTATAGTAATAGGAGCTTTGGAAGCTCCTTGATTAGATAAAGAAGTTTTTTTTTCTAATAACAACTTTGTAGTCATCATTATCAATATCTTCATTGGGAATAGCAAATAGAAAAGATATTTGGGTGCTTAAATTAGAAACAATAGAATTATTGTTAGATTTAACTTCTCATTCTTCTAAATCATTATTTAAGCTTCGTTCAATATGAGGATTTGGAATATTTTTAGAACTTCATGAGAGTAATTCAATAGGTAAATTTCGTTTATTGGGTTGATTAGTTTGATAAACAAGGGTGCATGGGTCAACATTAGAGTCTAATCAATGTGAGTCATTATCCCCATTATTAACAACCAATATAGGACGAGAAGATTCATCATTACCAATAATGTGGTCCCTATCAGCTAGAGGTGATTACCTTCTTGATTTGAATTGGGAGAGGTATTATAAAAAGCCAAATTATTGTTACCACCCTTTCTAGATAAAAAAGAAGTACAAGATTTAGTATTGGTTCATTATGCAAATCCAGAGAATTAGGATCAGAGTTGACCTTTTCATTGATGTTAGCTGGTACGAGATTAGGTTGATTAAGTTCGATAAATGAATTCTTAATAGAACCAAAAGTAGGGATTTCACTATCAACAATAGCTCTATTTTGATTAGTTTTCGTAATATTTTTAATATTTTTTTTTAAGATGTGGATGCAAAATGAAACATTGAATATTTGAATGATTATTAATCCTATAATGAGAACGGAACAAAATTAAATTCTGAACTTCAACTTTTTGAGAATATCCATGTTTTTCTAATCCAATTCATATTTTATTAGACAAATTTTTTGAAACATCAATTTCCACTAAAACATGTGCCATAGAAGGTCAAGTATGTTCACCGATGGCAAAATCATTTTGTAAAGGCCTACCAATGATGGAAGCAAAAACATACAAAATTTGATAACTGACCAAGTAAAATCTCATATTAAGAAATGAAATCCAATTTGGGGTTATAGAAGATACATCCTTAGTATCAAAATAAAGAGTTTATTCAAATAAACAAATTTGACAGTTGAGAATATAATAGAATCCTCAAATAAAAACTCTATAGTCTAAATTATTTTCCAACTTAATTAAAATATGATAAGCTTAATGGGGCCAAAAGTTTGAAGTTAAAGAAGAAAGTTCAAGTGGCAACCATCAATAGGTGCTAAGAGAGAATTTATCAGACAAAGTAAACTCAAATGATGTTGCAAGTGTCTCAATATCCTTATTAAAGGCATTCCTCTAAAAGAAGAGGATTCTAAGACCCTACTTGGGGCAACGACAGGACTGTGGCACAACTTGGAAATTCCAGTCGAAGGCTTTTGGATACTACAGCGTGGTAGCTTTTTACAAAAAGCCGAAGGAAATGTGGCCTCAGGCTCGACCCCGCGGCTATGCAGTTCTTTGTGAGTGCAGTGGTTCGTCTTCATGTGGTGGTTTGTGAGTGCGGTAGTTTTTCTGTGTAGTGGTTTATCTGTGTTGTGTTTTCTCTGTGTAGTGGTTCCTCTGTGATGTGGTTTATCTATGTGGTGGTTCTTCTGTGTTGTGGTGCCTCTTCTTGTTTGGTAATCCTTACCTTAATTATGAAATTATTTTTACTTTTGGAAATGCATATATGGCTGAGATTTTCATGGTTTCCTCTTTGCGGTGGTTTCTTTGTGCGATGTTTTTTCTTCATGTCGGGTAATTTGTACCCGAACTTTTTTTTGTGGCTTTTGATTTTGCAAAAGGCTTTATGCGTGAGAATTTGGTGATTTCCTTTGTGCGGTGGTTCCCCTTCCTATTGGTTTATGCCAATTGTACTCGAGAATTTTGTGGTTTCTAATTTGACAATTGCTTATGATTAATTGGAAAGTAACACTGGAGGACGGCTTAGATGATGTGGAAAGTAACATTGGAGGACGACTTATTTCGCGACATACACTTTCTGCATTTTAAAAATAATATTATTATATTATTAATTTGTTATTTTAATAGTCATTTTCTTAATTTTGATAGTCATGCTACTCACTGTTTAGTCAGATATTTAACTTTGTTTTGTGATGTTCTGCATTGAATATTTGCTCTTAAATATAAAATGTACTGATATGAACAATTCTGTTACAAACAACATTACTATATAGGGGCAGAATGATCATTTGTTCAAAAACAGTTGCAGCACAACTATTTTCAAATTGCAAAAAATAAACAGACAGTCAGCTTATCTGCAGCAGTTTATTATTAAGCTTTAGTTGCCTCAAACAGACCCTAAATCTAGCTTTGAGAAAGAATAGTAGATCTAAATCTAGCCAAAGGATCTTTAAAGGAGAGAGTCGATTGCATACATGAGTTTTCCATAATACCAAAGAAACCATTTGGAGTAAATCTAAACAAAAGAGCTTTAGGAGCTCCATAACCAGTCTGAGAAATAGTCATAAGACTAGATCGGAAAAGTTGGTAGCAATATGCTTGGAAAAGTGGTGCTTCGACAGTGTAGCGAGCCAAGAAGACAAAGGAGAGCGGTTGCTCGGTTCTCAATTAAGCTTCGCCTATAGCCTGGCTGCATAAGGTGTGGAGTGTGGCTTTGTTAGGGCTGTAAAAAAAAGCTCGTGGTTCGCGAACAGCTCGTGTTCGGCTCGTTAAGTAGCTCGTGTTCGGCTCGTTCGTTAAGTAAACGAGCCGAACACGAACAGTTCTTTGTTTGCTCGTGTTTGGCTCGTTTTAGCTCAAAAAAAAATTTATATAATTATTTATATAATAATATATGTGATTAGTCTCTTATTTTGTATATATTTGGTCCAGGTTCAAATCCCACACTTTACATCTATTTTTTTCATTTTAATTTTAACGAGCCAATTTCGAGTCGAATACGAGCCGAACACGAACATGAATATTTAAATCGAGCCGAACACGAACACACTATTCATAAGCCAATTTCGAACAAGTCAAACACGAGCCTAGCCTGAGCCACCTAGGCTTTGTTTGGAGAGTATAATGAAGAGGGCATGACAAAGGATGCCCAAGCTTGAAGAGGAGAGCCCTCTTGGCGTGGCAAGCAAGTAAATAGTAGGTATGCATGTAAATTCTCCATTTGAAAAATAGTTGAAAGAGGGCGCTACATTTGTAAATAAAAATATTACTAATACATGCTATGTATCTAATTGACCCAAAATTTAAATAGAACAGAAATGATTAAGAAAAAAAAAAAAAGAAAAAGCCTTCGCTACCACTGCAATGAAAAACTCAATTGCACTCATTTCTATAAAGAAAAAATAAGCTTGGATTATTGATCTAAGATGACATTGATAACATGGAGGAATTAGGAGAGTTTTTTTTTTATGTGTATAGCCTTAAGTTAATTTGAATGGCTAGTGGGAAAGCCCTATTACTAATGTTTTGATATAGGATGGATGACTTCTTAGTATTAGCAATCAAGTTGACACAAATTTTAAATGCTCGCAAGCAATAGTGAAACATTAGAATGTAAGCACATATTTATCGATAGATGCACTTGGAATAGCAGAGCCAATAAAAGCAATTACAGAGCAAATGATAATGTAAATTCAGCCAATTACAAAAGGCAGACCTCCAAAGGTCCCTAAGTTAATATTTCCAACTCACTGCAATATCAGCAAAGGATTCCTCATCATCCCACTAAATCATCAAAACCAATAGCACTTGTTTAAGGATCTTTTTGAACCACCAATCACTTCACCATTAGTATAACCAAAAGATCATCAAATTGCATGAACACCAGGAATGTCACCAATCC
>JXCR01010237.1:69146-86850 GCA_002079205.1 Phalaenopsis hybrid cultivar | reverse complement strand
TAAGAAAAACAGAGATGGTTGGTATTTTGAAGAGCTTGGAGTTTCTTTTTTTTTCTTCTGTTTTATTTTTATTTCCTCAATTGTTTTTCAGCTTGCTGACATGCTTATTATATGCAGGTTGATGAAGAACCTCTTACAGTTAAAGTTGATCACCTGAAGGCATGTTATTCTCTTTAGTCATCCACTGGCTCTCCATCCTCTCTTTACTCCCCCTTTTCTCTCATGCTCTCTTCCTCCTCAATCTATTCCTTTTTCTTTTTTCCTTGTGTATTTTCAGTAAAAATATTATCTGTTTCAGTTTTAAGTATCAGTATAAGATGTAAGATGTTTAATCTTTTCATTTTTTATATGGTTTGTTAGAATGATCTCTCTCTCTCTCCCTCACACACACACACACACGCGCACACACACACTTGCACAAACTCGTTCACACATGGAAGATACTGTCGACTGATTCTGTTATGCATAGAAGGCACTATTAATTGATTGATGAATAAACGATACAAAAAGAGTGCCACACAAATTAATATGAGATATATTTATTGTTAACTATTTATAATTTTTTTGGCTGTTTTTTTTTTGCCTTAATTAACCTAGTTGCTGTTTGGGATGATATGTTTTCAATTCACCATTTTGGCTGTACCACATTAGTGAATGGTACTTGAAGAATACTATCTCATGTATTGTTTTACTTTCTTAGCTTTTCTCATCAACGAAGCTTCTTATATTGCAGGAAATTCCCTATAACAAAGATGATGATGTGATAAAAGCGACCTATTTTGAAGTTATTTCAACATTAAGAGATGTTTTGAAGATAAGTTCAGTTTGGAGAGAATATGCTAAAACATATTCTCGGGTATGTCGCATGGCTATAATTGGCTTCCTGTTCACTCTTGGCAACCCTTTTTTTTTATTCTGTTTATGACTTGGTGCTTTTGTGGTTGTTACAGAGGTAAAATTGTTATTCAGATAATCAATGTTATCTATCAATTGCAGTATACTTTGTTTAAGCATAGTAGAAATTGATAGGTTTGCCCAAAATCTAGATTGCATCAAAATAGGATTTGAATCTCCTTAAAATTTGTTATTTAAACACCTTCATTTGAAATGGTTTTGACTGTTTATGTGGGTAGGAAAAAAATATAAAACTGAAAGCAATGACTGTTGGAATGANTGTACCACATTAGTGAATGGTACTTGAAGAATACTATCTCATGTATTGTTTTACTTTCTTAGCTTTTCTCATCAACGAAGCTTCTTATATTGCAGGAAATTCCCTATAACAAAGATGATGATGTGATAAAAGCGACCTATTTTGAAGTTATTTCAACATTAAGAGATGTTTTGAAGATAAGTTCAGTTTGGAGAGAATATGCTAAAACATATTCTCGGGTATGTCGCATGGCTATAATTGGCTTCCTGTTCACTCTTGGCAACCCTTTTTTTTTTATTCTGTTTATGACTTAGTGTTTTTGTGGTTGTTACAGAGGTAAAATTGTTATTCAGATAATGAATGTTATCTATCAATTGCAATATACTTTGTTTAAGCATAATAGAAATTGATAGGTTTGCCCAAAATCTAGATTGCATCAAAATAGGATTTGAATCTCCTTAAAATTTGTTATTTAAACACCTTCATTTGAAATGGTTTTGACTGTTTATGTGGGTAGGAAAAAAATATAAAACTGAAAGCAATGACTGTTGGAATGATAATGTTTTTACTGTCTTTTCAAATTTGTCTTAGAAAGACTGCTTTTGGGAAAGCATAATAAACCTTATGGTTGGAAAGCTAACTTGAAGCGCCAAAAGCAGAAAAACATAAGCCGGCCTAAATAAAGCATAAGGCTTTGTTTGTTACTACTATACTTTTTTTGCATTATATTTTTGGTAAGAAATTGAGTCACCACTACCCTCAAGGGATGCTCAAGTTGCTCTGCAAGTACATGGCCCTTGTTTGCTAAGCCATGAAAGAGGTTTATGTGGAATCATACTCTTTACACATTTACCAGCCAATCAAAATTCTAAAATGTCTGGTTTTGAAAATAAAATCAGTTAATGCATCACCTAACATGGCTTAAATCTAATATATTCCTGATTCACTGGTTCCGAAATATAGGTTTACATTTTTTTTATGTTGGTATGCTGATCAGAAAAAAATCACTCTCTCAGTTTTTTTGCTATGATTATAACTTCNTTCTAAAATGTCTGGTTTTGAAAATAAAATCAGTTAATGCATCACCTAACATGGCTTAAATCTAATATATTCTTGATTCACTGGTTCCAAAATATAGGTTTACATTTTTTTTCATGTTGGTATGCTGATCAGAAAAATTGCTCTCTCAGTTTTTTTGCTATGATTATAACTTTAAAATTTTTGGCGTGCACTTTCAATTTCCTTGGATCTATTTCTTTAGTTGTGAAACTTTATTAATGGTCTCTAAATACCTTCTTAATTCTGTATAAGTGATTATGGTGTTTTATGTGTTGCTATGCTTCGTTAATTTTCTGGTTCACTTGATGAAGCCTCAATTCAGCTGCCGTAGCTGACAAATAGTCTTCTTGGCATTCCCAGTACATTGGTGATTTCACATATGGAAGGCTAGCAGATTTTGGAGCTGCTTTATCTATGGCCAACAAGTTACTTTGCCAGCAAGTGCTTGAAGAACTTGATGTAAGAGCATTTTTCAGTAAATCTGAAATTTTATTGTCATAGTTCTATACTTATTTTTATCTTTAGAATTATTCTTTCATTCTTAGTTTCAGATATGAGTTTAGGTGTTGCACTTTATAAGGCTTTGCTGTACAGTCAAAAGAAAAATAGGTTGCCTATCAAACTTGCTTTAGATATAAAATTGGGGAGAAGTTAGGGAATCAGCATGGAGAATTTTCTTGTTGTGGTGTGTTGGGCTTGTGGGATGTTGGTGGATTCCAAATTAAATGGAACCTTTATTCTGTTTGCTTTAATGGTTTGATTGGTTTTGTATGGCAAACGGGAAGTGGGATCATTTAGGTTTGATGTACAGGGGGAAAGTGGGAAGTGATTTCTACTGTAAGAAGTAGTATGTATCTTTTAGCCGCATATGTTTTGGAATGGCTCATGAAGTAGGTTGTCAAGCTATGATCTCCAACGCCACCTCCAACTTAGCAACTACAAATGTTCACATCTCTATTTTGTTGTTTGATTATATTTGATTTCTGACACATTTTTCGAAATCTTTGGCTATTGAAAGTGGCCATTTTAATAGGATTTGTGCACTTATTTGTCCAACCATTGTTCCCTTCACCATAGAGACATTCTTTAACACATTTGTTTGTTGAAAGCCTTTTTTCCCCTTATGCTTTCACAGTGATCCTCGTTGCAAGCCTTACCTGTCAAGACCTGACCTGGGGTTTGGAATTAACCTAGACAGGAGTGGACGGTCGGACTGTGGAATTAAATTTTTTGCTATCTATTTCTATCATTGAAAGTTTAATATTCAAATATTCTTGAAAGCGCCACTAAAAAAAATAATTTTATTAACAAGTAGAAATTTTACCTTTCTGGTTGCTGTTCTTGCCTATTGTAAACATTAGCTGCTCTCTCATTCATGTTATTCAAAAGCTTAAAATCTAAAAAAATTCATTAAAACAACATAATGAGTTGTTTAAAGACAACCCAAGAATAATTACACATCTAAACTACTGTAACTCAAGGAAGAGAAAATAATATGCATGTTTGTATTTCATATTTCTATAAAAAAATATTATAATAATCTAATGTATGTATCAATAACATTTAGAGTCTGTTTGGGGCAGCTGCAGCTTATCAATAAGTTGCTGTGCAACAACTGTTTATGAAACTTGTTGCACAGAATTTGCTATGGATAAATTGGCTTACTATTTATTTTTTGCAGTTTAAAAATAGTTGTGCGGCAGCTGTTTCTGGACAAATGACCATTTTACAGCTGTGTAGTAATGCTGTTTGTTACAGAACTGTCATAACAATAAATTTGATACTTGAGAAACAAAAATCAACTTCAGAACAACACAGAAAGTAAAATATACTCCTCACTTAATAGTGAGTATCATGATTACTAAAATAAAGAAAAAAACTATTAAAATAACATTTAATAATATAATAAATGAAATACAAATTGAAAAAAATAACACTTACAAATAACGTAAAAAAGCCCAAGTAATCAATATCGAATATACAAAGAACTGAAATAAACAGGAACTGTATAAAATACAAATAGAATTGAATAAGTACAAATAATAAAATACTAAATACTCCAATCACCTCTTACTATTGCACTCGTAATTTGTTCCCTCAACTCTGATATCTAGCTTGCACCTTCCCCGTCCTTAGTACAGGTGGTGGAAACATCATTCTGACAAAGAATGTCCAAGAAGGTACTTAAATGCCTCGGTAGATACATGCTCATGATCCTCGTCTGCCACACAGAAGTCAATGTCGTTGCGGGAAGGATGCCTCCTAATGTAATTGTGGAGAGCCATCGTGGCAATCACAGTTTTTTACCTGTTTGGGAAACGGGTTAGATGCCATATCCCGGAGTATAACTCATTTCTTTTTCCAAACACCAAAAGTCCTCTCAATGACACCACGTAAGGAGTTATAATTGCAGGTAACATTCCACAGCGTGGATTGAGGCTGCTGACTTGTTGCTTTCTTTTATAGCTAATTTGACATCGTGTTCGGGTTGCAACGTAACTTACTATTTAGTATTTGAATCTAATTTTAAGTTCTATCTACTAATTTTTTATCAGCTTTAACGCTTGAGAAATCAAGTGTTCCTTATTGTGTTGCAAGCATAATTCAATCTCTGATTGTTCTCTTAATTGTATATGTTGAGAGGTTTCTGCCCACCAGCAATTTGCATTCTAATTATCAGCTTTCCAACTTATGATTCTTTTCAATTTTAATTATTTTTCTAACTAGGTGCACAAGCGCTTGAAGCTCACACTTGAGTTAATCAAGAAAGAGATCGAGATCAATAAAATACAGGTACTGTTGCTATTGTAAGTTCTGTAAAATATTTTCCCCCTCCCCCAAATTAAACATGTCATAAGATGTTTTGTACTGTTTTATTTTTTATTCAAGGAATCAATTGCAAAAGCCATTGAGGAAAAAATATCTGGTGAGCAGCGGCGCTATCTTCTAAATGAGCAACTAAAAGCAATCAAGAAGGTAGATGCTTATTTCATTTCTTGTGGGAAGCGGCTGTATTTTATTAAATTTTGACTTGTAAGATCAAAGTTACGAGCAATGCCTCTCCTACCATCTGAGTGCATGACGATGGCCATGTTTCTTCATAACTTTTTCTGGGAAAAAAAGGCCAAAGAGGTTTTATCCTTTTGGTGGGGGCGTGGGGCGACAGTTTCTTTTAAGCTTAGCTTGTTGTTTTGATAATACTTACATTATTATAACTTTATTCCTTGGGTCCAGGAGCTTGGTTTGGAAACTGATGACAAAACTGCACTTTCTTGTGAGTTCACAGATGACAAAACTGCAATTTCTGTTAATAAAATGGCACTTTATGGTTTAATAATACTTATACAGTTTGGCCTAGTGTGTGAAATTCATTCTATAAGTGATGCATTTCCAGGATACGGAAATAACTCATTTTCTATATATTTTGCTTTTGCAGCTAAGTTTAGGGAAAGGATTGATCCAAAAAAGGATAGATTCCCAGCTCATGTATTGCAGGTTATCGAAGAAGAGCTTGCGAAGCTGCAGCTGCTAGAAGCCAGCTCTAGTGAGTTTAATGTTACTCGCAATTATCTTGACTGGCTTACTGCTTTACCTTGGGGAGACTACAGGTTCTACTTACAAGCTTTTGATCTCATAGTAGAGAGTTTTTGTTTTCTTTCAACATATCTAGTAATTCAACGCGATTTGAGTGCAATGACAACTGCAGAAATTTTAACTGGTTTTCAGCCTTCTGATTTTCTGTTGACTCTAAAATATTTAACTTATAAGGGATGCTACTTTTCGTAGATGCCAAAGAGTAGTTTCTTTCTGGAATGCTTTAGTTTTATTTTTCTTTTGTTTTTTATTAAGGATTATACATTTTTTTTTATAGGGCATACATACATAACACAAAATTGTAATGTATTTACAGATATCACACCTAAACTTTCGTATTTACACACAAAGCACTCAAATTTTTAATATCACGCAAAAAATAGCACTATCGCCACTTTTTAAAAATGAAATACACCTTTTCATGACTAGGCTTAAAGCACCGAAGTGCTATGTATTTAAATATGAAAGTTTAGGTGCGAGATATGTAAATTCATAAGAACTGTGTGCTAGTTGTGTAAATTTTTCTTTTGTCATATATCTAAATTTATGATCTCTCCTTGTGATGTATTATGATTAAATGCAGTTACAAAAATCTTGGATGCACACACACACACACACACACAAGCACAAGCACAAGCACACACACACCCACACGCACACCCACACCCACACCCACACCCACACCCACACCCATACATGCACACACCACACATCCACACACGCACGCACACACGCACGCACACGCACGCACACGCACATATGCATATATACAATTATTTATTTATATATGTACAATATTAAGAACCATGTCCTCATTGGTAGTACTGCCAGCCACAAACATTTCTTAACATCCATGAAATTATAGAGATATTACACTGTAGATGTGACCGGATCATTAGTTGTGAGCTATTTGTCAAAATGATGAGAATCTAACATTATAATGGTAGCCTCAAGCACTCTTCATCACCTTTCGGTGTTGAAATTGCCCACTTATTACTACTATTCCATGTTCTTTCTCTTTTTCTATTCCAATTTCTTTTCTTCAGCNGCCTCAAGCACTCTTCATCACCTTTCGGTGTTGAAGTTGCCCACTTATTACTACTATTCCATGTTCTTTCTCCTTTTCTATTCCAAATTCTTTTCTTCAGAAGCCGCTCCCTCCTAATTGTTTGCTATCCTTCTTGATAGTGTTGTAAATATAGTTTCATCCAACTACTGTAGTTTGGTGTACTTACGGCTTGAGCTTTGAGGTTGATTAACTAACCAAATTTGAGCTCAAAATAGAGATTAAGTCTACGAGTTTGAGTCGGCTCACGAGCCTACTTATTTATTGTAAAAGAGAAAATTTTATTAATAAAATAACAAATAGAACAAGCAATTATAAGATAAATAATAAGAAATCACTTGATATAAAATATAAAATATAAAATATCAAATATCAAACTTTTTAATNGAGATTAAGTCTACGAGTTTGAGTCGGCTCACGAGCCTACTTATTTATTGTAAAAGAGAAAATTTTATTAATTTAAGTTAGTGTTATAATAAAATAACAAATAGAACGAGCAATTATAAGATAAATAATAAGAAATTATTTGATATAAAATGTAAAATATAAAATATCAAAATTTTTAATGATTTTAATAATTTAAAGATAATGTTTTAAAATTTAATATAGTTTGAGTGTATTTTATATTTATATGTTTTTAAACGAGCTGGCTCACAAGCTAACGAGTTGAGTCGGAACTGACTTGAGCTTGGCTTGTTAGCTCAACAAGCTCAGCTCAGGAGCCACTTAGCGAGCTGACCTCGAGCCGGCTCATGAGTCAGCTTGGCTCATTTACACCCCTAGTTTTTATGCAGTGTTTTAATGTAATTTATCGTAATCTTNTATTTTATATTTATATGTTTTTAAACGAGCTGGCTCACAAGCTAACGAGTTGAGTCGGAACTGGCTTGAGCTTGGCTTGTTAGCACAACAAGCTCAGCTCAGGAGCCACTTAGCGAGCTGACCTCGAGCCGGCTCACGAGTCAGCTTGGCTCATTTACACCCCTAGTTTTTATGCAGTGTTTTAATGTAATTTATCATAATCTTACTCTTCTTGTGTTTTGTCGAATGCCTTCATGCAATTTTTTTATGAATGCCCTTTTCAAAATACCAAGCAATGAAAGTTTATAATTTTCATGTTGATTGCAGTGATGAAAACTTTAATGTCCATAATGCACAAAAGATTTTAGATGAGGACCATTATGGCTTATCTGATGTGAAGGAAAGAATTCTGGAATTTATTGCTGTTGGAAATTTAAGAGGAACTTCACATGGTTAGCAAAGATGTACTTCCATAGTTTCTTGAATATATGTAATTTGTTTTCTTTTCTTAATAAATCAACAAAAAAAATCTTCATTTTCATTTTGTATGTGCCACAGATTATATAATTTTTTATTCTGCCTATGTTTAAATATGAAAATTATTGCCAGCATCTCTTTTTCATTGTGCTTCTTGTTATCTTTAAATTATCACATGTTTGAACTATTTATAGTAGGAATTTGCATTATGTATTATTTTCTTCTCATTATTGAAAATATAATTTTCGTTTTATGTTTTTTCCTCATACCTATATTTAAGTACACATATACTTGAAGTCATTTGAGGAAAGATGTAATCCTTTTCAATTCTCTCTCTTCAACATGCTATCAAACCATAGCCTATAATCCTTTCGACTTTCTCTATACACCTTATCGTTGATATGGCATTGAACTTCCAGTCCCCATTTGCCTTCTTTAATTATCACATGTGCTCGCTGATGAGAATTAGCCACCAATCAGCCTATTCACATTGTCGACCACTTAGGCACTTTGCCTCTATTTCTGGCAAAATTGGTTCTCATTTGTAATCTATGCATGTTGTTGATGTTTATGGAAATCTGAGAAGATTCAATTCTTTCCACATTTACCTCTCTCATATGGGCCGACCACAACCTTCAAATCTTGAAGGATTTGATTGGGTTATCTTAGGAAATCTTTGATTGGTTTATTCCCTTCATATTTGATATTTTTCTATTTTCTATTCAAAATTATTTCCTTTCTTTGTATATATTAGATAAGTTTGATAAGTTTGCAAATAAGGAGAAACTAGAGAGAGAGAGAGAGAGAGAGAGAGTGTGTGTGTGTGTGTATATATAGTGTGTGTGTGTACATACATACATATCGTTTTTGATATGCTTGGGTTTTCTCTCATGGCAAACCCTACGTATTGATCCTTTTGTCCTCTGACTGGCAGAGGAGCTCGCGGTATGCTTCGAGCCTGCTTGTCTGCGAAGGAGATCACGTCGTTTGCGGTGCTCGCGTCTGCGGCGCTTCGCTCTGTAGCTTTTGTCGTCTGCTTCGAGCTGCTTGTCTGCTACGTCAAACCCGCTCGACTGTTCCTCCAGTTCTGCTCAAACCTACTCACGCCCCGTTCGCCGACGGCAATTGGCAAGCCACCGCCCTCACCGGTGATAATCCCGGCAAACTCTCCGATGCTACAGTGGTTCGCAAACGCAACTCCCATTTCCACCTTACTGATAGTCTGATATTCCTGTAAATGTACTATGATTTTGTTGCAAGACATGAAGATTGCAATCTCATAAAAAAAGTAAAGAAAAAAACGGGCAAACCAACACTGTTCTTCTTAGACGTTGAAATTTCAACTCGTGCAGGAAAATATAAATTTTTACTAGTTGGAAAGCTCTAATTAGGTCGCCCTAAGATGAAAATTATCAGGAAGATTTTTGAAGATTTCAAACTAGTTGGGGCTTGGCAGGTGAGTCTTTTCGATGGAAGACTTGTTATGATATAGCTGAGCATAGAAGAAGATTACACAAAGATTTTCTTAAAGAAATTCATCACAATCGAGGGCAATCATATGAAATTACTCAAAATAACCTCCAATTGCGCCTATCTAGTTCTCATTAACTCAATCTTCAATTCTTTGACCCACCTATCTTATATGCAATTGAGACTGTCCTTGGAAAACCTTTGCAGGTAGACATATCTACAGTTCATTTCTAAAAACTCTCTATTGCAAGGATTTTGATTGAAAGGGATATTACACTACTCGATGTAGAAGAAGTTTTGCTTGGCTCTGCTCACAATGTTTATTGACAAAAAATCATTATGGAACAAAAACCTTACTACTGCAAGCACTGCAAGATGTTTGGACACTAGCAAGAAAAATGTTTCAGATTGCACCCACAGTTGGAATCAATAGTCAAAAGCAGGAACATGCTGTTAGTGCACCCCACGTGCCTGATGACAACCAACCTGAGGAGAGAATCACCACAATACAGGAGTTGGTGTCTGCCCCTGAGAACTCTTCTCCTGACCATACTATAAGGGATAATGTTCTGACCGAAAATCAGGATAGCTCCGCAGCTCCTATTCAGGAAGCATCAGGTGCAGAGGTGACAATTCACATTCTCATACACTGAAACCTATCGCTGTGGCAACGACTGTCTTTCCTTCTATTGTGGTTCTAATATCTAATTAGACCGATGATCACATGAGTCAGTCTTCAGATGAAGAATGACATGTTTGCATTTCTCGGCTGAAGAAGAATGCTGGGGGCACACTCTAACTTTGAAACTTAATGGATTATACTTTGGTTACTCCTGGCAATGACACGACACTTCAAAGTTTGTTTCCTGACTCCCCTCCTAAAACTACAGAAAGAGACTGGACTAAACTGGCTCGTTACTAGCTACTTGTTTTTTGCATGTTTAAATTTTTTGAGTCTATCTGTATCTGGTTGTTGGGGTAGTACTGTACTTGGTATCGTATGGGAATGGTACCTCTATTGGGCCCTCTCATACAACATTTATGTATCTTTTCTAATTCAATAAAATCAACCCTTGGGCTTTTCAAAAAAATAAATAAATAAAAAATTATATATATATATATATATATCTATGTGTGTGTGTGTGTGTGTGTGTGTGTGTGTGTGCCCAATTTGTGAATAATAAATTAAGGATTTTTCCTCCCCAAATAAATTCTACATCCCCTTCAAGCGCTAGATGCCTGCTGCAGGCCCGCTTCTCTTTCGCCGCAGGAATTTACTCCATCTCTTCTGCTGCAAGCCTACATTTCATCCACCAGAATCTGCACTTCTTCCAGGAGCCAAAATCTACTCTTTTTTGCGGCAGAACTCTTCCTATTGTACACCAGAAACAGAGCGAAACATATATATGCTTATGAAGGGAAGTGATAAAAAAGGATGTGGTAGCTGCTGTCCAAAGCTTTTTCCTTGGAGCTGACCTGCCTTGATATTTCACAACCACAACTATGATTTTAATTCCAAATGAAAACAAAAAGGATACTTGGCATGACTTCAGACCAATTAGTCTCACAAACACTATTACTAAGATTATTGGTAAAATTCTGGTGGGCAGACTACAACAACTCATGAATAAATTCATCACCTCCCAGTCAGCTTTTTTACACGGGAGATGTATAACTGACAATATGCTGTTGGCACAAGAGATGCTCTTGGACATTGACAAGCCTTGCGGGGGTAACAATATATCCTAAAGTTGGATCTAAAGAAGGCATATGATACAATTAGTTGGGGTTTCATACTAAAGGAATTGGAAGCTAGAGGCTTTAGCAGCGATTTANAAATTCTACATCCCCTTCAAGCGCTAGATGCCTGCTGCAGGCCCGCTTCTCTTTCGCTGCAGGAATTTTCTCTATCTCTTCTGCTGTAGGCCTGCATCTCATCCACCAGAACCTGCACTTCTTCCAGGAGCCAAAATCTGCTTTTTTTTGCCGCAGAACTCTTCCTATTGTACACCAGAAACAAAGCGAAACATATATATATGCTTATGAAGGGAAGTGATAAAAAAGGATGTGGTAGCTGCTGTCCAAAGCTTTTTCCTTGAGCTGACCTGCCTTGATATTTCACAACCACAACTATGATTTTAATTCCAAATGAAAACAGAAAGGATGCATAGCATGACGGCAGACTAATTAGTCTCACAAACACTATTACTAAGATTATTGTTAAAATTCTGGTTGGCAGACCACAAGAACTCATGAATAAATTCATCACCTCCCAGTCAGCTTTTGTACAAGGGAGACATATAACTGACAATATTCTGTTGGCACAAGAGATGCTCTTGGACATTGACAAGCCTTGCAGGGATAACAATATTATCCTAAAGTTGGATCTAAAGAAGACATATGATACAATCAATTGGGATTTCATACTAAAGGAATTGGAAGCTAGAGGCTTTAGCAGGGATTTCTGTAATCTCATCAATAGATGACTGACCAATGCTCACTATAACATTCTCATCAATGGGGAATGTCATGGATTCTTCAAAGCTGGGAGAGGCATCAAACAAGTGGATCCTCTCTCTCCAACCATTTTCATCCTGACATTTGATTACTTGTCAAGAATGATTAATCAAGCCCATCAAAACTTTCTCTCACAGATACCAACACAGGTCCAACTATCTGGTTAGCCACCTTGCTTATGCTGATGATATCATTGTGTTCACCTATGGTTGCAAACAAGCTGTGAGTAAAACCATGACACTACTAGACTACTTCCAAGATATGGCGGGTATGAGGTTCAACAAAGACAAGTGTCAAATTCTAGTCAACAATAAAATGAGCAATGTTGTAAAGAATTGGATCAAATAATTTACTGGATTCAAAAAGACAGATCTCCCACTTAAGTAGTTGGGCATACAACTCATCAAAGGCAGGAGAAAACAAACACAATATGATGAGGTGATTAACAAGGTGTCAACTCAAATAAACTGTTGGATCAACTCTTTCCTATCCAATGGAGGTAGAATCTCTCTTCTTAGAAGCATTCTCACATCNGATTTATGTAATCTCATCAATAGATGACTGACCAATGCTCACTATAACATTCTCATCAATGGGGAATGTCATTGATTCTTCAAAGCTGGGAGAGGCATCAAACAAGTGGATCCTCTCTCTCCAACTATTTTCATCCTGACATTTGATTACTTGTCAAGAATGATTAATCAAGGCCATCAAAACTTTCCCTACATCAGATACCAACACAGGTCCAACTATAAGGTTAGCCATCTTGTTTATGCTGATGATATAATTGTGTTCACCAATGGTTGCAAACAAGCTGTGAGGAAAACCATGACACTACTAGACAACTTCCAAGATATGGCAGGTATGAGGTTCAACAAAGACAAGTGTCAAATTCTAGTCAACAATAAAATGAGCAACAATGTAAAGAATTGGATCAAATAATTTACTGGATTCAAAAAGGCAGATCTCCCACTTAAGTACTTGGGCATACAGCGCATCAAAGGCAGGAGAAAAAAAACACAATATGATGAGGTGATGAACAAGGTGTCAACTCAAATAAACTGTTAGACCAGCTCTTTCCTATCCAATGGAGGTAGAATCTCTCTTCTTGGAAGCATTCTCACCTCCTTCCCTCTCTATACCTTACCAATGGTGAAGATGAAGAAAAGTACACAGAATGCTAGAAACAACTTTCGACAAGCTCCTTTGGGAGGGTCAGCGCAAACAAATGCACTGATCTAGCTGGAATAAAATTTGCAAACCTTTGGAAGCAGGTGGTCTGAGCTTTAAAAACTTCCAACAGATTAGCTATGTTTTTTACTGTAAGTAGTGGATTAAATTTAGAGCTTAGAATTATGAGCCAAATTCATGTGGGGAAAGTACTGCAAGATTCTTATCCTAGCAAGGTTCAACAAAGGCTGGGAGATTCTAAACACTGGAAGAAAATTCTACAAGTAAGACATGCTGAAAATTTCTTCATATGGTATGTGGTAAAGGGTGATATTGATTTCTGGCTTGACACATGGTTGGTGCATGGCAAAATCAGTGACAAACAACAATAGTGCAAATTTTCTGACTTATGGACTGTCAATAATTGGGATGTGGAACTCCTTAGGCAAGTGGTACACCAGGAAACTATTCATCAAATTCAAGCAATTCCAATAGACCCTGGAAAATCAGACAGACTCATCCTAAAAAAATCTTGCTAGCCAATCTATAAACAAGTTCATTTTCAGATCTACCTTTAAATGGCAAGAGGTGAGCTGGGGCAAATTAATCTGGGACAAAATGTTAACACCTTCAATATTTTTTTTCTATTGGAAGTTGTTTAAAAAGTTCTTACCTACATATGACATCCTAAAATTAAAGGGGCTGAGAGGTGCATCAAGATGTCACCTATGCTATTAGGAGGAGGAGAGCCTAAATCATTTATTTATCACTTGCCAAACTTCTAGAGCTGTTTGGACTAAAACCGTTGAAGTTCTGAGGTCGAGATCTATGGGTTACAATTGAGTAAGCATAGAAGAATGCTGGAATGACTGGAAGGAGCAACAACAACAATACATCCCTCTTATCATTGTTTGGTTTTTATGGTTGGCTAGAAACAAGGCTAAACATTAAAATCTGACTTTATCAGAGGTGACTATCCATACCAACTGCATCTCCTATATAACTAGGATCAAGTAAATTTTTCATCAGACTTATTTGGAGACTGCTTCACTAAAGACATATGTAATACAAAAAGTGATATGGAGAAAACCTGCTTAACCATGGGTTAAGATCAACTGATGGAAGTTTCTCTCAAGCTGCTGCTGGAATTGGAGGTGTCTGCAGTGATCACAGTGGAAATTTTCTTTGGTTCTTTCAATCACCACTGGCTACCAACAATGCCTTTGAGACTGAATCTGCTACAGTTTACTTGGCCCTGAAGCTAGCAATATCATTACAGTTCAAATACATACATATGGAGTCTGATGCCTTACAACTCATCCAAATCCTACATAAGAACTTCAACATCCCATGACAGCTCATCCACTGGATCAATAAGATCTCCCTCTTAACTAAATCATCAAAGGTCATCCGGACATATATCCGCAGGGAAGGAAATCAACCGGCAAACTGTCTGGCCAAAAATGGTTGTAATAGTGGGAGAGTTTTGTGCTCTAGTCTCCCAAATAGATATTTTAAGATTTTGCCTCATGGGGATTCCTTAGAATTCCCTTATATCAGATGTAAAACTTTTTTTCCCTAAATNGGGGGGGGGTGAAGCTCTAGCCGGTTCAGTATTCCTGCTGGACCGATCCTAGTACCATACAAAATTGGCCTAGTTCAGCCCCCATTACACCCCACATCACTATTGGCTGGAAAATTTGACAGGAAATGAATGATCAAAAGAGTAAGGAAAATGCTAATGCCACATTCAAAGGATCAAAGGAACCATTCAACAATGATCAATTTAAAATATTGAACAAACTCCTTGGAGGTTATTCGGAGCAGCACACCTATCTCGTGACATGCCAAAGTAATATATTATTTTCCTATGTTGTCGATAATGGGAAATGCAAAACTTGGATCATAGATTCAAGAGTACCTGATCATATGACCGGAGGCATCAATGCTCTAGTCAACTATCATGAATCTTCTAAATCTAGATTGGTAATCACACTCAAATATTTTTGGAATGGAGATATGGGGCTCTCTTAGGATATTACTGTTTTTTCTGTTTTATATGCTCCACAATTAGATTGTAATTTAATTTCAATCAGTACATTTGGTCATAATATGAAATGTATAACCAAATTCTATGCAAACTCTTATGAATTTCGGTGGTGGGAAGCTAACTGATAGTGCTGAAATGTACTAAGACATACCTGTTCAAGGAAAATCTCTCTCTAAACACAACTGATCCCATCTTCATATATTTCAAATTTCTGAGTCAGTTGAGTTTATATTTGTCGAAAAATAAGTCATGTCATGACAACACAAACTGGGTCATCCTATTTTTGCTAAGTTCTATTCACATTTATTCTCAATAAAAAAATGTAGTTTCCATCAATGTGAGATTTGTCAACTAGCCAAACACTTTAAAAATAGTTATCTCACGACTCGGTATAAACCCTCACATCATTTTTTCATCATCTACGGTGATATTTGGGGACNGGGTGATATTGATTTCTGGCTTGACACATGGTTGGTGCATGGCAAAATCAGTGACAAACAACAATAGTGCAACAACATGCAACAAATTTTCTGACTTCTGGACTGGCAACAATTGAGATGTGGAACTCCTTAGGCAAGTGGTACACCAGGAAACTATTCATCAAATCCAAGCAATTTCAATAAACCCTGGAAAATCAGACAGAATCATATTAAAAAATCCTACTAGACAATCTATAAACAAGTTCATTTTCAGATCTACCTTTAGATGGCAAGAGGTGAGCTGGGGCAAATTAATCTGGGATAAAATGTTACACCTTCAATATCTGTTTTCAGCTGGAAGTTGTTTAAAAGGTTCTTACCTACAGATGACATCCTGAAATTGAAGGGGCTGAGAGGTGCTTCAAGATGTCACCTATGCTATTAGGAGGAGGAGAGCCTAAATCATTTATTTATCACTGGCCAAACTTCTAGAGCTGTTTGGACTAAAATCCTTGAAGTTCTGAGGTCAAGATCTATGGGTTACAATTGGGTAAGCATGGAAGAATGCTGGAATGACTGGAAGGAGCAACAACAACAATACATCCCTCTTATCATTGCCTGGTTCTTATGAATGGCTAGAAACAAGGCTAAACATTAAAATCTGACTTTATCAGAGGTGGCTATCTTTACCAACTGCATCTCCTATATAACTAGGATCAAGAAAATTTTTCATCAGACTTATTTGGAGACTGCTTCACTAAAGACACATGTAATACAAAAAGTGATATGTAGAAGGCTTGCTTAACCATGGGTTAAGATCAACTGATGGAAGCTTCTCTCAACCTGCTGCTGGAATTGGAGGTGTGTGCAGTGATCACAATGGAAATTGTCTTTGGTTCTTTCAATCATCACTGGCTACCAACAATGCCTTTGAGACTGAATCTGCTGCAGTTTACTTGGCCCTTAAGCTAGCAATATCATTACAGTTCAAATACATATATATGGAGTCTGATGCCTTACAACTCATCCATATCCTACATAAGAACTCCAACATCCCATGACAGCTAATCCACTGGATCAATAAGATCCCCCTCTTAAATAAATCAGTAAAGGTCATTTGGACATATATCCGCAGGGAAGGAAATCAACCAGCAAACTGGCTGGCCAAAAATGGTTGTAATGGTTGGAGAGTTTTGTGCTCTAGTCTCCCAAATAGATCTTTTAAGATTTTGCTTCATGGGGATTCCTTAGAATTCTCTTATATCAGATGTAAAACTTTTTTACCTAAATAGAAAAGCCCCTTTTCTCAAAAAAGATAAAATAAAAAAAATATTATATATAAATTAAATAAAATTTGAAATTTAGTTTGAGCTGAAATTTGAGCTTGAACCCGAGCTTAATTCAAATATATGAGTTTGAATCGAGCCGAACACAAACATGTTACTACGAGTTATTTCGAACATGAGCCTAACATGAAATTTTTTTTTTTTAATAAGTCGAACACGAACAAACCTTGGACACCCTCAAGCTCGGCTTGTTTACATCTCTAACAATCGTAGCATCGCCCATCATCGAATACAAGCTTAGAAGGAAAAAGTGGGGGATGTCGACGACTGTCCANTTAATTCAAATATATGAGTTTGAATCGAGCCGAACACAAACATGTTACTACGAGTTATTTCGAACATGAGCCAAATATGAAATTTTTTTTTTAATAAGTCGAACACGAACAAACCTTGGACTCGCTCAAGCTAGGCTTGTTTACCTCTCTAACAATCGTAGCATCACCCATCATCGAATACAACCTTAGAAGGAAAAAGTGGGGGATGTCGGCGGCTGTCCGAATAGAAATTTCACTCAAAAGAACTGAACCCTAATGACTAATATAACATATATAAAGATAAATAGAGGGAGGAGGGTTTTGTGGG
>JXCR01010237.1:50659-66443 GCA_002079205.1 Phalaenopsis hybrid cultivar | reverse complement strand
TTCTTCACGAAAGCTCTCCTTTTAACACCTTCTCTAAATTCAATACCAAGCTTGATCTCTACAACATCTATGACCCAGCTTGAGGGGGAGTGTGGAGAAGATTATATCCTTTCCATATTTACTTTTCTCATGTTGGCCAACCACTATCTCCAAATTTTGGAGGATTTGATTGGTTTATTCCCTTCTTATTGTATATTTTTTTATTTTTTGTTCATAGTTATTTTCTTTCCTAATTTAGTTGAGATATGTTTAGTAAGTTTGTAAATAAGGAGGGCTTAGTTTCCCTATATATATGTGCCCTATTTGTGAATAATGAATTAAGGATTTTTCTCTCCAAGTAAATTCTACAATGTCTTCATTCATTCACCCTATCAATACTCTTCATTAACACTGTCTATTAATACCTTTGATTAAGGATCTTATCAATGCTTTCTTTGATAAGGATCTCATTGCCAACTCTTTGCATCTGATTCACACTACTATCTCTTTCATGAATCAATCACACTCCTAGTACTAGCTATCTTTACAACACCAACAAGAACAACAAAAACTTTATCCCATTAAGTGGGGTCGGCTACTTGAATCCTTTTTCTCCATTGCGTCCTATTTAGTGTCATATTTTCATTTAATTTAAATAAATTAAGATAGTTTTTTATACAATATGCCCATGTCTTTCTAGGTCTACCTCCGCCTTTCTTAACATAAATCGAATCTGCTCCTTCTAGCACTAGCTATCTTTAAACAACAAAATATTTGAATACTTCATCTATAGTGGCTATTATTTTCAGCTTTATGCTGACATTTTTTATGCCACTATAAGTTTTCATCGGAGTCCTACGTATCTATACATCATATCTATTGATTATTTATAGTATTAGTTTGCTCTATTTATTATTGGGGGTATTTTCTTTCAGCATATATTGCTTGAAATTTCAGTTATCTTGCCTCCAAATTATAATATGTATAATTTTACTATGAATACATTTGAGCAAAGATGTAGTTCTTTTTAGTTCTTTCCTTCTAAAAATGTTTATACCTGATAAAAAAGGCATATAAAGGCTAACTAATAAACTTAATTCAGTGTGCAGTAAGCAGTAATTGTAATGTTTAGCTACTTTTAAGTTACTATGGCTATGCATGATATGAATGGCATTCCAAGCATTGCTAGGTGTGGATTGATTCTTGACTTAACTCTGTTCTGGTCATATCCCAATTTCTTGGACACATTTTTTTTCTTTTTTAAATTTTTGTTTGGGTTAGAATCGAGTCTAACTTGCAGAAGTTTGGTGTTTATTCTTGTTGTAATAATGAAGGGCTGACTTCATAAAGATGACCAATGTTATTTGAAGTATGATGTAATTTTTTTGAAGATTCTTCTTGAAAGATCCCATATGGCTCAACATCATGCACTTGGAACTTCTAAATTTATGCTTAATTGGCTATTTTATTGATTTTTACCTTACTTTATGTTTCGAACCATGTAATTAAAGCTGATAATCTAAGATTTTAACCCTCTAAAATTGAAATACACTATATTCTTGCGACGAATTATTGTNTCAAAGTCAGGCTGATCACTCATTGTTTATATATATATGAATATTGAAAATGTTTAAAATAAATAAAATTAAATTTAAAAATTAGTTTGAGCTGAAATTTGAGCTTGAACACGAGCTTAATTCGAATATATGAGTTTGAATCGAGCTGAACACAAACATGTTACTACGAGTTATTTCGAACATGAGCCAAACACGAACAAATTTTTTTTTAAATAAATCGAATGCGAACAAACCTTGGACTCGCTCAAGCTCACTTGTTTACATCTCTAAGAACCGTAGCATCACCCGTCCTTGAATACAACCTTAGAAGGAAAAAGAGGGGGATGTTGGCGGCTGTCCAAACAGAAANTTCATATATGAACATAGCTTGTACAACCTTTTTATTTGAAGAGAAAATTATAACTAATTAGTGTAACATGCCTTCAACTAGTTAGCTAACTCACTGTATTGCACTTCTTATATAGATAAGTAGTATCCAAGGAAATGAGGTTTACCTTCTTGGTCATCGCCGCCTAAGAAAAACAGAGATGGTTGGTATTTTGAAGAGCTTGGAGTTTTTTTTTTTCTTCTTCTGTTTAAGTTTTATTTCCTCAATTATTTTTCAGCTTGCTGACATGCTTATTATATGCAGGTTGATGAAGAACCTCTTACAGTTAAGGTTGATCACCTGAAGGCATGTTATTCTCTTTAGTCATCCACTGACTCTCCATCCTCTCTTTACTCCCCCTTTTCTCTCATGCTCTCTTCCTCCTCAATCTATTCCTTTTTCTTTTTTTCCTTGTGTATTTTCAGTAAAAATATTATCTGTTTCAGTTTTAAGTATCAGTATAAGATGTAAGATGTTAATTCTTTTCATTTTTAGATGGTTTTTTAGAATGATCTCGCTCTCTCTCCCTCACACACACACACGCACGCGCACGCACTTGCACACACTCGTTCACACATGGAAGATACTGTCGACTGATTCTGTTATGCATGGAAGGCACTATTAATTGATTCATGAATAAGCGATACAAAAAGAGTGCCACACAAATTAATATGAGATATATTTATTGTTAACTATTTATAATTTTTTTGGCTGTTTTTTTTTTGCCTTAATTAACCTAGTTGCTGTTTGGGATGATATGTTTTCAATTCACCATTTTGGCTGTACCACATTAGTGAATGGTACTTGAAGAATACTATCTCATGTATTGTTTTACTTTCTTAGCTTTTCTCATCAACGAAGCTTCTTATATTGCAGGAAATTCCCTATAACAAAGATGATGATGTGATAAAAGCGACCTATTTTGAAGTTATTTCAACATTAAGAGATGTTTTGAAGATAAGTTCAGTTTGGAGAGAATATGCTAAAACATATTCTCGGGTATGTCGCATGGCTATAATTGGCTTCCTGTTCACTCTTGGCACCCCCTTTTTTTTTTATTCTGTTTATGACTTCAAGTGCTTTTGTGGTTGTTACAGAGGTAAAATTGTTATTCAGATAATCAATGTTATCTATCAATTGCAATATACTTTGTTTAAGCATAGTAGAAATTGATAGGTTTGCCCAAAATCTAGATTGCATCAAAATAGGATTTGAATCTCCTTAAAATTTGTTATTTAAACACCTTCATTTGAAATGGTTTTGACTGTTTATGTGGGTAGGAAAAAAATATAAAACTGAAAGCAATGACTGTTGGAATGATAATGTTTTTACTGTCTTTTCAAATTTGTCTTAGAAAGACTGCTTTTGGGAAAGCATAATAAACCTTATGGTTGGAAAGCTAACTTGAAGCGCCAAAAGCAGAAAAACATAAGCCGGCCTAAATAAAGCACAAGGCTTTGTTTGGTACTACTATACTTTTTTTGCATTATATTTTTGGTAAGAAATTGAGTCACCACTACCCTCAAGGGATGCTCAAGTTGCTCTGCAAGTACATGGCCCTTGTTTGCTAAGCCATGAAAGAGGTTTATGTGGAATCATACTCTTTACACATTTACCAGCCAATCAAAATTCTAAAATGTCTGGTTTTGAAAATAAAATCAGTTAATGCATCACCTAACATGGCTTAAATCTAATATATTCTTGATTCACTGGTTCCAAAATATAGGTTTACATTTTTTTTCATGTTGGTATGCTGATCAGAAAAATTGCTCTCTCAGTTTTTTTGCTATGATTATAACTTTAAAATTTTTGGCGTGCACTTTCAATTTCCTTGGATCTATTTCTTTAGTTGTGAAACTTTATTAATGGTCTCTAAATACCTTCTTAATTCTGTATAAGTGATTATGGTGTTTTATCTGTTGCTATGCTTAGTTAATTTTCTGGTTCACTTGATGAAGCCTCAATTCAGCTGCCGTAGCTGACAAATAGTCTTCTTGGCATTCCCAGTACATTGGTGATTTCACATATGGAAGGCTAGCAGATTTTGGAGCTGCTTTATCTATGGCCAACAAGTTACTTTGCCAGCAAGTGCTTGAAGAACTTGATGTAAGAGCATTTTTCAGTAAATCTGAAATTTTATTTTCATAGTTCTATACTTATTTTTATCTTTAGAATTATTCTTTCATTCTTAGTTTCAGATATGAGTTTAGGTGTTGCACTTTATAAGGCTTTGCTGTACAGTCAAAAGAAAAATAGGTTGCCTATCAAACTTGCTTTAGATATACAATTGGGGAGAAGTTAGGGAATCAGCATGGAGAATTTTCTTGTTGTGGTGTGGCGGGCTTGTGGGATGTTGGTGGATTCCAAATTAAATGGAACCTTTATTCTGTTTGCTTTAATGGTTTGATTGGTTTTGTATGGCAAACGGGAAGTGGGATCATTTAGGTTTGATGTACAGGGGGAAAGTGGGAAGTGATTTCTACTGTAAGAAGTAGTATGTTTCTTTTAGCCTCATATGTTTTGGAATGGCTCATGAAATGGGTTGTCAAGCTATGATCTCCAACGCCACCTCCAACTTAGCAACTACTAATGTTCGCATCTCTATTTTATTGTTTGATTATATTTGATTTTCGACACATTTCTCGAGATCTTTGGCTGTTGACAGTGGCCATTTTAATAGGATTTGTGCACTTATTTGTCCAACCATTGTTCCCTTCACCATAGAGACATTCTTTAACACATTTGTTTGTTGAAAGCCTTTTTTCCCCTTATGCTTTCACAGTGATCCTCGCTGCAAGCCTTATCTGTCAAGTCCTGGCCCGGGGTTTGGAATTAACCTAGACAGGAGCGGATGGTCGGACGGTGGAATTCAATTTTTTGCTATCTATTTCTATCATTAAAAGTTTAATATTTAAATATTCTTGAAAGCGCCACTAAAAAAATAATTTTATTAACAAGTAGAAAATTTACCTTTGTGGTTGCTGTTCTTGCCTATTGTAAACATTAGCTCCTCTCACATTTATGTTATTCAAAAGCTTAAAATCTAAAAAAATTCATTAAAATAACATAATGAGTTATCTAAAGACAACCCTAGAATAATCACACATCTAAACTACAGTAACTTAAGGAAGAGAAAATAATATGCATGTTTGTATTTCATATTTCTATAAAAAAATCTTATAATAATCTAATGTATGTATCAATGACATTTAAGGTTTGTTTGGGGCAGCTGCAGCTTATCAATAAGTTGCTGTGCAACAACTGTTCATGGAACTTGTTGCACAGAATTTGCTACGGATAAACTGACTGATTGTTTGTTTTTTGCAGTTTAAAAATAGTTGTGCGATAGCTATTTCTGGACAAATGACAATTTGCCCCTGTGTAGTAATGTTGTTCGTAACAAAACTGTCATAACAATAAATTTGATACTTGAGAAACAAAAATCAACTTCAGAACACACAAAAAATAAAATATACTCACCACTTAACAGTGAGTGTCATGATTTATCGAATAACATTTAATAATATAAAGAAAAAAACTATTAAAATAACATTTAATAATATAATAAATGAAATGTAAATTGAAAAAAATAACTCTTACAAATAGCGTAAAAAAGCCCAAGTAATCAATATCGAATATACAAAGAATCGAAATAAACAGGAACCGTATAAAATACAAATAGAATTGAATAAGTACAAATAATAAAATACTAAATACTCCAATCACCCTCCTACTATTGCACTCATAATTTGTTCCCTCAACTCTGATATCTCGCTTGCACCTTCCTCGTCCTTAGTACAGGTGGTGGAAACATCATTCTGACAAAGAATTTCCAAGACGGTACTTAAATGCCTCTGTAGGTACATGTTCATGATCCTCGTCTGCCCTACGGAAGTCAATGTCGTTGCGGGAAGGATGCCTCCTAATGTAATCGTGGAGTCACAATTTGTAAGATGCCATATCCCGGAGTATAACCCATTTCTTTTTCCAAACACCAAAAGTCCTCTCAATGACACCACGTAAGGAGTTATAATTGCAGTTGTAACATTCCACAACTTGGATTGAAGCTGCCGACTTGTTGCTTTTTTTTATAGCTAATTGTCATCGTGTTCGGGTTGCAACGTAACTTACTATTTAGTATTTGAATCTAATTTTAAGTTATATCTACTAATTTTTTATCAGCTATAACGCTTGAGAAATCAAGTGTTCGTTTTTGTGTTGCAAGCATAATTCAATCTCTGATTGTTCTCTTAATTGTATATGTTGAGGGGTTGCTGACCACCAGCAATTTGCATTCTAATTATCAGCTTTCCAACTTATGATTCTTTTCAATTTTAATTATTTTTCTAACTAGGTGCACAAGCGCTTGAAGCTCACACTCGAGTTAATCAAGAAAGAGATCGAGATCAATAAAATACAGGTACTGATGCTATTGTAAGTTCTGTAAAATATTTTCCCCCTCCCCCAAATTAAACATGTCATAAGATTTTTTGTACTGTTTTATTTTTTATTCAAGGAATCAATTGCAAAAGCCATTGAGGAAAAAATATCTGGTGAGCAGCGACGCTATCTTCTAAACGAGCAACTAAAAGCAATCAAGAAGGTAGATGCTTATTTCATTTCANTATGATTCTTTTCAATTTTAATTATTTTTCTAACTAGGTGCACAAGCGCTTGAAGCTCACACTTGAGTTAATCAAGAAAGAGATCGAGATCAATAAAATACAGGTACTGTTGCTATTGTAAGTTCTGTAAAATATTTTCCCCCTCCCCCAAATTAAACATGTCATAAGATGTTTTGTACTGTTTTATTTTTTATTCAAGGAATCAATTGCAAAAGCCATTGAGGAAAAAATATCTGGTGAGCAGCGGCGCTATCTTCTAAATGAGCAACTAAAAGCAATCAAGAAGGTAGATGCTTATTTCATTTCTTGTGGGAAGCGGCTGTATTTTATTAAATTTTGACTTGTAAGATCAAAGTTACGAGCAATGCCTCTCCTACCATCTGAGTGCATGACGATGGCCATGTTTCTTCATAACTTTTTCTGGGAAAAAAAGGCCAAAGAGGTTTTATNATGTGGGAAGCGGCTGTATTTTATTAAATTTTGACTTCTAAGATCAAAGTTACGAGCAATGCCTCTCCTACCCTCTGAGTGCATGACGATGGCCATGTTTCTTCATAACTTTTTCTGGGGAAAAAAGGCCAAAAAGGTTTTAGNATGACGATGGCCATGTTTCTTCATAACTTTTTCTGGGGAAAAAAGGCCAAAAAGGTTTTAGCCTTTTGGTGGTGGCGTGGGGCGACAGCTTCTTTTAAACTTAGCTTGTTGTTTTGATATTACTTTACATTATTATAACTTTATTCCTTTGGTCCAGGAGCTTGGTTTGGAAACTGATGACAAAACTGCACTTTCTTGTGAGTTCACAGATGACAAAACTGCAATTTCTGTTAATAAAATGGCACTTTATGGTTTAATAATACTTATACAGTTAGCCTAGTGTGTGAAATTCATTCTATAAGTGACGCATTTCCAGGATACGGAAATAACTCATTTTCAATATCTTTTGCTTTTCCAGCAAAGTTTAGAGAAAGGATTGATCCAAAAAAGGATAGATTCCCAGCTCATGTATTGCAGGTCATCGAAGAAGAGCTTGCGAAGCTGCAGCTGCTGGAAGCCAGCTCTAGTGAGTTTAATGTTACTCGCAATTATCTTGACTGGCTTACTGCTTTACCTTGGGGAGACTACAGGTTCTACTTACAAGCTTTTGATCTCATAGTAGAGAGTTTTTGTTTTCTTTCAACATATCTAGTAATTCAACGCGATTTGCGTGCAATGACAACTGCAGAAATTTTAACTGATTTTCAGCCTTCTGATTTTCTGTTGACTAAAATATCTAACTTATAAGGGATGCTACTTTTCGTAGATGCCAAAGAGTAGTTTCTTTCTGGAATGCTTTAGTTTTATTTTTCCTTTTTTTTATTAAGGATTATCAATTTTTTTTTTATAGGGCATACATACATAGCACACAATTGTAATGTATTTACAGATAGCACACCTAAACTTTCGTATTTACACACAAAGCACTCAAATCTTTAATATAACATAAAAAATAGCACTATCACCACTTTTTAAAAATGAAATACACCTTTTCATGAATAGGCTTAAAGCACCAAAGTGCTATGTATCTAAATATGAAAGTTTAGGTGTGAGATATGTAAATTCATTAGAATTGTGTGCTAGTTGTGTAAATTTTTCTTTTGTCATTTATCTAAATTTATGATCTGTCCTTGTGATGTATTATGATTAAATGCAGTTACAAAAATCTAGGATGCACACGCACACTCACAAGCACACGCACACCCACACCCATACATGCACGCACCCACACATCCCACACGCACCCGCACCCGCACCCACACTCACGAACAAGCGTGCACGAACATACGCACACGCACACACACACATATTTATATATACAATTATTATTTATATATCTACAGTATTAAGAACCATGTCCTCATTGGTAGTACTGCCAGCCACAAACATTTCTTAACATCCACGAAATTATAGAGATATTACAGTGTAGATGTGACCTGATCATTAGTTGTGAGCTATTTGTCAAAATGATGAGAATCTACCGTTATAATGCTAGCCTCAAGCACTCTTCATCACCTTTCGGTGTTGAAGTTGCCCACTTATTACTACTATTCCATGTTCTTTCTCTTTTTCTATTCCAAATTCTTTTCTTCAGAAGCCTCTCCCTCCTATTGTTTGCTATCATTCTTGATAGTGTTGTAAATATAGTTTCATCCACTACTGTAGTTTGGTGTACTCACGGCTTGAGTTTTGAGGTTGATTAACTAACCAAAGTTGAGCTTGAAATCGAGATTAAGTCTACGAGTTTGAGTCGGCTCGCGAGCCTACTTATTTATTGTAAAAGAGAAAATTTTATTAATTTAAGCTAGTGTTATAATAAAATAAAAAATAGAACGAGCAATTAGGAGATAAATAATAAGAAATCACTTGGTATAAAATATAAAATGTCAAAAATTTTAAGGATTTTAATAATTTAAAGATAATGTTTTAAAATTTAATATATTTTGAGTATATTTTATATTTATATGTTATTAAACGAGCTAGCTCACGAGCTAACGAGTTGAGTCGGAACTGGCTTGAGCATAGCTTGTTAGCTCATCGAGCTCAACTCAAGAGCCACTTAGCGAGCTGACCTCAAGCCAACTCATGAGTCAGCTTGACTCATTTAAACCTCTAGTTTTTATGCAGTGTTTTAATGTAATTTATCATAATCTTACTCTTCTTGTGTTTTGTCGAATGCCTTCATGCAATTTTTTTATGAATGCCCTTTTCAAAATACCAAGCAATGAAAGTTTATAATTTTCATGTTGATTGCAGTGATGAAAACTTTAATGTCCATAATGCACAAAAGATTTTAGATGAGGACCATTATGGCTTATCTGATGTGAAGGAAAGAATTCTGGAATTTATTGCTGTTGGAAATTTAAGAGGAACTTCACATGGTTAGCAAAGATGTACTTCCATAGTTTCTTGAATATATGTAATTTGTTTTCTTTTCTTAATAAATCAACAAAAAAAATCTTCATTTTCATTTTGTATGTGCCACAGATTATATAATTTTTTATTCTGCCTATGTTTAAATATGAAAATTATTGCCAGCATCTCTTTTTCATTGTGCTTCTTGTTATCTTTAAATTATCACATGTTTGAACTATTTATAGTAGGAATTTGCATTATGTATTATTTTCTTCTCATTATTGAAAATATATTTTTCTTTTTATGTTTTTTTCTCATACCTATATTTAAGTACACATTTACTTGAAGACATTTGAGGAAAGATGTAATCCTTTTCAATTCTCTCTCTTCAACATGCTATCAAACCATAGCCTATAATCCTTTCGATTTTCTCTATACACCTTAATGTTGATATGGCATTGAACTTCAAATCCCCATTTGCCTTCTTTAACTATCACATGTGCTCGCTGATGAGAATTAGTCACCAATCAGCCTATTCACATTGTCGACCACTTAGGCATTTTGCCTCTATTTCTGGCAAAATTGGTTGTCATTTGTAATCTATGCATGTTGTTGATGTCTGNCAAACCATAGCCTATAATCCTTTCGATTTTCTCTATACACCTTAATGTTGATATGGCATTGAACTTCAAATCTCCATTTGCCTTCTTTAACTATCACATGTGCTCGCTGATGAGAATTAGCCACCAATCAGCCTATTCACATTGTCGACCACTTAGGCACTTTGCCTCTATTTCTGGCAAAATTGGTTGTCATTTGTAATCTATGCATGTTGTTGATGTCTGTGAAAATCTGAGAAGATTCAATTCTTTCCACATTTTCCTCTCTCATATGGGCCGACCACAACCTTCAAATCTTGGAGGATTTGATTGGGTTATCTTAGGAAATCTTTGATTGGTTTATTCCCTTCATATTTGATATTTTTCTATTTTCTATTCTAAATTATTTTCTTTCTTTATATAGATTAGATAAGTTTGATAAGTTTGCAAATAAGGAGAAACTAGTGTATGTGTGTGTGTGTTATATATATATATATATATATATATAAGCCAATCAAGATGGGTCTTCATTTTTGCTCTGCTACGGTTTGCTCATGGCAAACCCTACGTATTGATCCTTTTGTCCTCTGGCTGGCGGAGGAGCTCGAGGTTTGCTTCAAGCCTGCTTGTCTGCTGCGTCGTCTGCGAAGGAGATCGCGTCATCTGCGATCCTCGCGTCTGCGGCGCTTTGCTCTGTAGGTTTCGTCGTCTGCTTCGAGCTGCTCTTCTGCTATGTCAAAGCCGCTCGACTGTTCCTCCAGTTCTCCTCAAACCTGCTCGTGTCCCGTTCGTCGACGGTAGTCGACAAGCCACCGCCCTCACCAGCGATAATCTCGTCAAACCCTCTGATGCTACAGTGGTTCACAAATGCAACTCCCATTTCCACCTTACAGATGGTCTGATATTCCCACAAATGTACCATGATTCTGTTGCAGGACATGGAGATTACAATCTCATAAAAAAAGTAAAAAAAAAAGCGGGCAAACCATCACTATTCTTCTCAGACGCTGAAATTTCAACTCTTGCAGGAAAATACAAATTTTTACTAGTTAGAAAGTTCTAATTAGGTCTCCTTAAGATGGAGATTATTAGGAAGGTTTTTGAAGATTTCAAACTAGTTGGGGCTTGAAAATTGGGTATTTTCGATGGAAGACTTGTTATGATACACCTGAGCATAGAAGAATATTACGTAAAAATTTTCTCAAAGAAATTCATCACAATTGAGGACAATCATATGAAATTACTCAAATGGACCCCTAATTTTGATCCCAGTCAAGAATCCCCAATTGCGCCTATCTGATTCTCATTAACTCAATCTTCAATTCTTTGACCTACCTATCTTATATGCAATTAGGACTGTCCTTGGAAAACCTTTGCAGGTAGACATATCTACAATTCATTTCTAAAGGCTCTCTATTGCAAGGATTTTGATTGAAAGAGATATTGCACTACCGGATGTAGAAGAAGTTTGACTTGACTCTGCCCACAATGGTTATTCATAAAAATCACTATGGAACAAAAACCTTACTACTGCAAGATGCTTGGACACCGACAAAAGAAATTTTTCAGATGACACACACAGTTGAGAACCAATAGTCAAAAATAGGAACATGTTGTTAATGCATCCCACGTGCCTGATGAAAACCAATCTGAGGATGGAATCACCACAAGACAGAAGTTGGTGTCTACCCCTGGGAACCCTTATCCTGATCAAACTATAAGGGATAATGTTCGGACCGAAAATCAGGATAGCCCCGCAACTCCTATATAGGAAGCATCAGGTGCAGATGTGACAATTCACACTTCTCATACATTGAAACCTATCACTGTGACAACAACCGTCTTTCCTTCTACTACGGTTCTAATATCTAATCAGACCGAGGATCACATGAGCCAATCTTCAGATGAAGAATGACATGTTTGCATTTCTCGGCTAAAGATGAACGTTGGGGGCACACACTCAAACTTGGAAACTTAATGGATGATACTTTGGTTACTCCTGGCAATGGCACGACACTTCAAAGTTTGTTACCCGACTCCGCTTCTAAAATTACAGAAAGAGGCAGGACTAAACTGGCTCGTCCCTAGCTACTTGTTTTATGCATGTTTAAATTTTGTGAGTCTATCTGTATCTTTTTGTTGGGGTAGTATTGTACGTGGTATCGTATGGGCAGGGTACCTCTATTGGGCCCTCTCATACAACCTTTATGTATCTTTTATATTTTGAATAAATAAATAAATAAATAAATAAATATATATATATATATATATATACCCTATTTGTGAATNATCTTCCAAACATTTTGTGATATATTTCAAACTCAATTCCAATGTAAATTCAAATCCTCAAAACTGATAATGCAAAGAAATATTTCAACTCTATCATTGAGTCTTATCTTTCAAAAAATGAAATTATTCGGGTGAGTTCATGTATTGATACCCCACAATAAAATGAGATAACAAAGAGAAAAAACAAACATGTACATGAGGTATCCTGCTCAATTATAATTTTTCATCAAGTTCTAAAATATTTTTTTTTGGGGAGCAGTTTTACTGCAATATATCTTATCAATCGAATGCCTAGTAAAGTAGTTAACTTCGAAAAGCTACTTCATAATTTGATGGTTACTTATCCATACATCAGAGCTTTCTCTTCTACCATACAACTTAAAATTGTATCTTTTGTCCACATTCATTCTCCAACATGCATCAAAATTAATCCTAAATCTATCAACTATATTTTTCTTAGGTACGTCTTTAACAAAAAGGTGTATAAGTGTTGCTCCCCTATTATCAGAAATACTATCCCAAATCTGATTTTCAGGGGGAGTGCAAATGAACACCAATTTTGGGATGATGGCACCTACAAAACACACTCACCTACTACTTTTCCTACTCCCGTTCCATCTGACTCTCCTACTGTTGTTGGGGATATCCAACCAATTCGACTTTACAATAAAGAACCTTGTGTGTACACTAGGAGGAAGAAAAACCTTGAGCAGGTGGAAGACAACTTCCAAAGACAATTTCTCCAACCAAAACCCAAGTCTGTATTTACCTGAAATTTTGGGTGTGTCTAGTACTCATGAGCTATCTCATTCCTTTTTTGGTGTTGATGACAAGGGAAGCTGTTCAAGATGCCAAATCTAAGAGCATATAGCTTATGAAAAACTGTCATTATCCTATAAAATGTTTAGATCCAACCTTGATAATGTGGTCTTAGATCCATTCATGGAATTCTTGAAAATTCAGAGTGGAGAAAAGCAGTAANAACTGAACCCTAATGACTAATATAACATATATAAAGATAAATAGAGGGAGGGGGGTTTGTTGGGGGGGGGGGGGGGGGGTTAAGCTCTAGCAGGTTCAGTATTCCTGCTGGACTGATCCTAGTACCATACATAATTGGCCTAGTTCAGCCCCCATTACACCCTGCGTCACTACTGGCTGGAAAATTTGACAGGGAATGAATGATCAAAAGAATAAGGAAAATGCTAATGCCGCATTCAAAGGATCGAAGGAACCATTCAACAATGATCAACTTAAAATATTGAACAAACTCCTTGGAGGTAATTCAGAGCAGCACACCATTCTTGTGACACGCCAAAGTAATATATTATTTTCCTATGTCGTCTATAATGGGAAATGCAGAACTTGGATCATAGATTCAAGAGTCTCTGATCATATGACCGAAGACATCAATGCTCTAGTCAACTATCATGAATCTTCTAAATCTAAATTGGTAATCACACTCAAATATTTTTGGAATGGAGATATGGAGCTCTCATAGGATATTACTTTTTCTTTTGTTTTATATGCTCCACAATTATATTGTAATTAATTTCAATCAGTAAATTTGCTCATAATATGAAATGTATAACCAAATTCTATGCAAACTCTTATAAATTTCGGTGGTGGAATCGGGGAAGCTAATTGGCAGTGCTGAAATGTATAAAGACATACCTGTTCAAGGAAAATCTCTCTCTAAACACAACTGATCCCATCTTCATATATTTCAAATTTTTGAGTCAGTTGAGTTTATATTTGTCGAAAAATAAGTCATGTCATGACATCACAGACTGGGTCATCCTAATTTTGCTAAGTTTTATTCACATTTCTTCTCAATAAAAAATGTAGTTTCCATCAATGTGAGATTTGTCAACTAGCCAAACACATTAAAATTAGTTATCTCACGACTCAGTATAAACCCTCTCATCATTTTTTCAACTTCTACAGTGATATTTGGGGACTTTCAAAAATAAAAACTCTAAGTGGGGCTAGATGGTTTGTCTTAGAACTACTTGGACATTCTTAATGAAGGAAAAATTTGAAACAACTCAGATCTTCCAAACATTTTGTGACATATTTCAAACTTAATTCCAATGTAAATTCAAATCCTCAAAACTGATAATGCAAAGGAATATTTCAACTCTATCATTGAGTCTTATCTTTCAAAAAATGATATTTTTCGTGTGAGTTCATGTATTGATACCCCACAATAAAATGAGATAACAAAGAGAAAAAAACAAACATGTACATGAGATATCCTGCTCAATTATAATTTCTCATCAAGTTCTAAAATATTTTTTTGGGGAAGCAGTTTTTACTGCAATATATCTTATCAATCGAATGCCTAGTAAAGTAGTTAACTTCAAAAAGCCACTTCATAATTTGATGGTTACTTATCCACACATCAGAGTTTTCTCTTTGACCATACAACTTAAAATTGTATCTTTTGTCTACATTCATTCTCCAACATGCATCAAAATTAATCCTAAATTTATCAACTATATTTTTCTTAGGTATGTCTTTAACAAGAAGGTGTATAAGTGTTGCTCCCCTATTATCAGAAATACTATCCCAAATCTGATGTTCAAGGGGAGTGCAAATGAACACCAATTTTGAGATGATGACACCTACAAAACAAACCCACCTACTACTTTTCCTACTCCCGTTCCACCCGACTCTCCTACTCTTGTTGGGGATATCCAACCAATCCGACTTGAAGTTCACAATAAAGAACCTTGTGTGTACACTAGGAGGAAGAAAAACCTTGAGCAGGTGGAAGACAACTTCCAAAGACAATTTCTCCAACCAAAACCCAAGTTTGTATTTACCTGAAATTTGGGTTTAGTCTAGTACTATGAGCTATCTCATTCCTTTTTTGGTGTTGATGACAAGGGAAGCAGTATAAGATGCCAAATCTAGGAGCATATAGTTTATGAAAAACTGTCAAACTCTAAGTGGGGCTAGATGGTTTGTCTTAGAACTACTTGGACATTCTTAATGAAGGAAAAATTTGAAACAACTCAGATCGNTGCCAAGACCCACAACCAAAGGCAGCCCAAAGCACAAGCAAGGTCCACGGCCACAACAGCCCAAGACACAAATAAGGCCCACAGCCACAACAGCCCAAGACACACACAAGGCCCACAGCCACAACAACTCAAAGCACAAATAAGGCCCACAGCCACAACAGCTCAGGACACACACAAAGGCCCATAGCCACAGCGACCCAAGGCACAAACAAAGCCCACAGCCACAACAACTAAGGCACAAGCAAATGAAACATATAGTTAGGATAATAAAAGGGCCCAAAAGGATTGAGAGAGCTCATCGTTTAGGAAAGATCAACTACCAAAGCCTATAACCAAAAGCCACCCAAAGCACAAGGGGCTCACGGCCAAAGCCAATCAAAACCAAAGCCAATCAAAAGGACCATCAAAAGGCAGCCACACCTCCCTAATT
>JXCR01010237.1:38448-49958 GCA_002079205.1 Phalaenopsis hybrid cultivar | reverse complement strand
CCCACCTACTACTTTTCCTACTCCCGTTCCACCCGACTCTCCTACTCTTGTTGGGGATATCCAACCAATCCGACTTGAAGTTCACAATAAAGAACCTTGTGTGTACACTAGGAGGAAGAAAAACCTTGAGCAGGTGGAAGACAACTTCCAAAGACAATTTCTCCAACCAAAACCCAAGTTTGTATTTACCTGAAATTTGGGTTTAGTCTAGTACTATGAGCTATCTCATTCCTTTTTTGGTGTTGATGACAAGGGAAGCAGTATAAGATGCCAAATCTAGGAGCATATAGCTTATGAAAAACTGTCATTATCCTATAGAATGTTTAGATCCAACCTTGATAATGTGGTCTTAGATCCATTCATGGAACCCTTGAAAATTTAGAGTGGAGAAAAGTAGTAGATGAAGAGAAGCACGAAAGCAGAATGCCATATGCCTCTTAAACTTCCTCAGAATAAGAAGTCAGTTGGATTCAAATGGGTGTTTATCATAAAATACAAAGCTCATGAGAGTATTGAGAGATTTAAAATCAGAATTGTTGCTAAAGGTTTCACACAAACCTATGGAATCGACTATTGGAAACTTTCACACCAGTTGCCAAACTAAATACTATAAAAGTTCTTCTTTCAGTAGCAATGAATAAAGAATGGAGACTTCATAAACTTGACTTAAAAATGTCTTTCTGAATGGGTATCTGGAGGAAGAAGTCTACATGAAGATATCGTCAGAAATTGTGATTCAAACAAACGCCTTGTATGCAAACTCAGAAAGTCTCTCTATGGGCTTAAATAATTACCAAGGGTGTGGTTTGAAAGGTTTGCTAAAATTATGAAATCCAGTGGATATTCTCAAAGTCAGGCTGATCACTCATTGTTTATAAAACACACTCAGAGAGATTAGATTGTTGCATTGATTGTATATGTAGATGATATGGTTCTTATTTTATGATGAAAGAAAAATTTTTAAAATCAAAGAAGTGTTGGTCGTTGAGTTTGAAATCAAGGACCTACTAAATATGAGATATTTTCTAAGTCTGAAGGTAGTAAGGTCTAAGAAAGGGATTGCTATATCATAGAGAAAATACATCCTAGATATGGTAAAGGAAACATACTAATGGATGCAAATCTACTGATACTCTAATGGATCCTAACAATAAATCTAACAAGAGGAAGAACATATGTGTGTGGATAATGGAAGATACTAAAGATTTGGTCTGAAAATTTATCTTTCAGTCACATATTAGCTTAGATTTTGCATACTCTACTAATATTGTGAGTCTAGACATAAATAGCCCCAACTGAAGAGCATTTGGAGATGATTTACATGATTATGAGGTTTCTCAAAAAGACTTCTGGTTACAGATTAATTTTTTAGAAAATAAAAATTAGAGAAGTGGAAGTCTACGTTGATGTTAGTTGGGCGAGATAACTCACCAACATAAGGTTCACCATAGGTTATTATTCATATGTATTGGGAAATTTGGTTACATGGAGAAGTAAAAAGCAAGTTGCTGTTTCAAGAAACAGTTCAGAATCAGAGTATAACCCTTGAGTATCTGTGAAGGGGCATCGATTCAAAAATTGTTAAAGGAACTGTGATGCTCTTCCAAAAGGTTTATACTTACGTTCTATGATAGTAAAAAACTATCAATATTGCCAAGAATCCTATGCATCATGACAAAACTAAGCATATTAGAGTTGATAGACACTTCGTCTCTGAAATGGTTAATGAGGGAATTATATAGCTAAGCTAAATACCAACACACCAACAAGTGGCTGTTGTTCTTCACGAAAGCTCTCCTTTTAACACCTTCTCAAAATTCAATACCAAGCTTGATCTCTACAACATCTATGACCCAGCTTGAGGGGGAGTGTGGAAAAAATTATATCCTTTCCATATTTACTTTTCTCATGTTGGCCAACCACTACCTCCAAATTTTGGAGGATTTGATTGGTTTATTCCCTTCTTATTGTATATTTTTCTGTTTTTTGTTCATAATTATTTTCTTTCCTAATTTACTTGAGATAGGTTTAGTAAGTTTGTAAATAAGGAGGACTTGGTTTCTCTATATATATGTGCCCTATTTGTGAATAATGAATTAAGGATTTTTCTCCCCAAGTAAATTCTACAATGTCTTCATTCATTCACCCTATCAATACTCTTCATTAACACTGTCTATTTATACCTTTGATTAAGGATCTTATCAATGCTTTCCTTGATAAGGATCTCATTGCCAACTCTTTGCATCTGATTCACTCTACTATCTCTTTCATGAATCAATCACACTCTTAGCACTAGCTCTCTTTACAACAACAACAAGAACAACAAAACCTTTATCCCATTAAGTGGGGTCGGCTACTTGAATCCTTTTTCTCCATTGCGTCCTATTTAGTGTCATATTTTCATTTAATTCTAATAAATTAAGATAATTTTTTATACAATATGCCCATTTCTTTCTAGGTCTACCTCCGCCTTTCTTAACATAAATCGAATCAACTCCTAGCACTAGCTATCTTTAAACAACAAAATATTTGAATACTTCATCTATAGTGGCTACTATTTTCATCTTTATGCTGACATTTTTTATGCTACTATAAGTTTTCATCGGAGTCCTACGTATCTATAGCATCATATCTATTAATTATTTATAGTATTAGTTTGCTCTATTTATTATTGGGGGTTATTTCTTTCAGCGTATTTTGCTTGAAATTTCAATTATCTTGCCTCCATATAATAATATGTATAATTTTACTATGAATACGTTTGAGCAAAGATGTAGTTCTTTTTAGTTCTTTCCTCTAAAAATGTTTATACCTGATAAAAAAGGCATATAAAGGATAACTAATAAACTTAATTCAGAAGCAGTAATTGTAATGTTTAGCTATTTTAAGTTACTATGGCTATGCATGATATGAATGACATTGCAAGCATTGCTAGGTGTGGATTGATTCTTGACTTAACTCTGTTCTGGTCATATCCCAATTTCTTGGACACATTTTTTTTCTTTTTTTAAATTTTTGTTTGGGTTAGAATCGAGTCTAACTTGCTGAAGTTTGGTCTTTATTCTTGTTATAATAATGAAGGGCTGACTTCATAAAGATGACCAATCTTATTTGAAGTATGATGTATTTTTTTTGAAGATTCTTCTTGAAAGATCCCATATGGCTCAACATCATGCACTTGGAACTTCTACATTTATGCTTAGTTGGCTATTTTATTGATTTTTACCCTACTTTATGTTTCGAACCATGTAATTAAAGCTGATAATCCAAGATTTTAACCCTCTAAAATTGAAATGCACTATATTCTTGTGATGAATTATTGTATTTTCTTAAAATGAATTTTTAAATTTATGACCACGTCAATTTTAGGGTAATAATTTGCATGTAATGGGCACAGGGAAAATCATATGTCTTTCTGGTCCTCCTGGAGTTGGTAAAACTAGTATTGGGCGTTCAATTGCACGTGCTCTGAACCGGAAATTTTATAGGTTTTCAGTGGGAGGTTTGGCTGATGTTGCTGAAATCAAGGTGCAAATATTTAATTGCTGAACTTTAATTTCTTTATTTTACAATTTAGGAGTCCACATACATGGAGTTATTTTAAATGATTCAATTTGCTCAGGGTCATCGTCGAACCTACATTGGTGCAATGCCAGGAAAAATTGTCCAGTGCTTGAAAAGTGTTGGAACAGCTAACCCTCTTGTTCTAATTGACGAAATTGACAAGGTAGTTTAACTGTCTATACCTGCCTGAATTAGCTAATATTTGTGTTTCTGTAAGTTATCTTTAGATTTTCCTTTTTGCAGTTAGGCAGAGGTCATGCTGGTGATCCAGCTAGTGCTCTGTTGGAGCTTCTTGATCCTGAGCAAAATATGAACTTCCTTGATCACTATTTAGATGTTCCTATTGATCTCTCAAAAGTAAGTTCTGTTCCTACGGACAGAGGTTGAAGATTTCATTCTTCTGGAAAACTGGAGCTCCTAAAGTTAAATTTTGATTTCACTTTCTTAGCAGGCCTTTGGTTTTGATTCTTATTGAATTTTGGAAGTTTTAAACTGCCGAAGTGTTCTTGAAAAAGTACTGAAAAAAAAAATAAAAAAGTTTACCTAGCTATTTTTAAAATTCCAAATAGAATGCTTATTTCTCTTAGAATTTTGAACTTTCTTACCAAAGGAATGATGAAAACTGATTCATACTACTGCGTGTTTTTGAAAAACCATTAAATGAGGGAACAGTCATGTTTATTTTCACCATCTACATAGCCTGGATCTATGAAGCATCACTAATCTCACACAATGTAGCCGTTCCCATAAGGAAGCAAATTAATTCATCAGTAATATTATTATTCCTAATACAAGCTTGAGAACCCTTTATATTTTAGGGTGGTTCAAGACTAAAAAGCTATAATAGCCAACAGAAATATACTGATGTCCATATTCCATAGTAATCCTCAAGTTGAGTTAAACAAAAATAAAGCTTAGGGAATGACTGATCAAAGTTCAGCTAAGCAAAATGGGAGACCAACTGTCAACAAGNAAACCGCTGAAGTGTTCTTGAAAAAGTACTGAAAAAAAAAATAAAAAAGTTTACCTAGCTATTTTTAAAATTTCAAATAGAATGCTTATTTCTCTTAGAATTTTGAACTTTCTTACAAAGGGAATGATGAAAACTGATTCATACTACTGTGTGTTGTTGAAAAACCATTAAATGAGGGAACAGTCATGTTTATGTTCACCATCTACATAGCTTGGATCTATGAAGCATCACTAATCTCACACAATGTAGCCATTCCCATAAGGAAGCAAATTCATTTATCAGTAATATTATTATTCCTAATATTATATCTGAAAGCTGCTATTGGAATAGCAGAAATTTATTTAGATAATTTGTTGTGCTGCAGTTGTTTTTAATGACAAAGACTGTTATGCCCTTATATACATTAGTTGAATGGCTGCAGTTTTTAAAATAATTGTAGCGGAATAACAAAAATAGCTCCAACATTACATAAAACACGTCGGGAGTACAAATTTCTCTAATACATCAATTGTAGATTACCATTTCATGCATAATATGACAACAATAAAAACTACAAAAATAATCAACATGCTATAATGAAGTTCACCTTCTTGTCCAGACGATCTTGTCTTAGGAATATTTTTTTTGTCTATAACATCTCTCGTTACTTAATCACTATTCGGAGCGAACTAGTAAATATCATCAACCAATCGAAAATATCTGCAATCTTTACGCTTCCTATTTTTGGGACAATAATAAAATCTCCTCTAATTGTTGCGTTCTTTTCTTGATGTGTATTCAGAACACCGCGTACCATAGTGCCAACACATAACTATTGAAGTACTTGATGACTTCAACTCATTTTTTCTAATATTATAATAGATTATGATTTAATTGACAAATTAGACTTGATATGCAATATAATAATAAAATAAATATTTAATTTCATAATAAAAAACACAAGGAAAAATATACATAGGTAAAGTTAGGTATCAACAAATCCTCAATACAAAATACTACATAAATATAGAATGTAAACATCAACAAATCCTCAATATGTTTGAAATTGTGAACATCTACCAGAAGGCATTACAAAATGCTTCATAAATATACTCATTGCCAAAGCATCTATAATCTTTTCTTTTAATTGGATCATCTCTTGAACTCCCTTTTCTTTGGATGTGTTGAAGTTATTCGTACCAAAGTTTTTATCGGGCAGTGATTGTCTTGCCCGATGTTCAAATGCTTACACAAATATGCATTTTGGATCTTTATCGCAAACCTTGAATTCAACATCGTCTCAAGATGGATGCTTCCGTGTAAAATTATGTAGCTCTGTCGTTGTAAGAATTATCTTTACCTATTTTTTGAAGAAATATGTCGGCATATTTCGGAGTATGACTTCTTCCATATGTCGAATGCTCTCTCGATAACACTCCTTAATGATGAGTGTCTTTTGTTGAATAATTCATTCCTCCCCTAATCACTTTGCAGTTGCGTTCAAAATCAGGAGGTGATATCTCATGTCAGAGAAGGACTTTAAGAAACTTTGTTGCAATGGATATCCCGAATCGATGAGATAATATTTCTCTGAATAATACAAATCATTACTACATATACTCAAATTAAACGCTTCATATATGATCACGAATGTACTAATCTGGTGGAGGCATTAGCACGTTGCCAAATTCACGTCGCTAAATAACATCGAGCTCTATGGCGCTGAATGCTGGCCTTTAAAAGAGAAGCATAAAACTAAGTTAAGTGTTGCCGAGATGAGAATGAGTAGGTGGATGAGTGGCTTTACACTTAGAGACAATATGCAAAATGTATATATCTGTGATGGGGTTGGTGTAGCTCTAGTGATAGACAAAATTAGAGAGTTTTCTTAGATGCTTTGATCATGTTAAATGTCGACCATCTGATGATCCGATTAAAAGTGTAGATGTTTTAGGTTTGACTTATGTTAAGAAAGGCAGAGGTAGACCTAGGATTACTTGGGCATATTGTATAAAAAATGATATTAATTTATTAGAATTAAATGAAAATATGACACTAAATTAGATGCAATGAAGAAAGTGGATTCGTGCACCTGATCCACTTAGTGGGATAAAAGTTTTGTTGTTGTTGTTGTCGTCAAATAACAAATTTGAATATGCGACTATCATGAGCATTCCATTCTCATACAACTATTAAGAATATAAAGCACATATTGAAGTCACAAACAACTTAGATATTATGTGTAATAGATCCACAATGTCCAATATATGCAGTCTTGTCATCTTTTCCAACACGTGCATCGATATGCGTTTCATCAATTGCTTTGATACAATCATATTTAAAAAGTTCAGTTGAACAATTTTTTTTGTTATAAAACAAAAATTTGAAAATAAATGGAAATATCAATACTTTGAAGAACGACATGTATCTCGAATTGTTATGGATTTCTTGTGTATGTAACAGGATCTTTGGGTTTCACAAATTTGGTTGACAATCTAACCAGAGAACTAATTTATCTCTATTTCAAACATAAATCATTGAATATGATATTGGCCTCCCTCTCCCCAATAGCCGATATCCCATATTCTTTTTGTTTACCCATTTGATATACCATATAGATAAAATATTTGGAGGAAAAATATAATTTAGCTTAAAATTTAAAAATAATTATAAAAATTGAAAAAAAAAACTACTTATCGAATAAAAGCTTAGTGAGATCAATTTATCAAAGGATGCTCCATCCAAGATCATCAATTGTATCATACAAGCTTTAAAACCAGAAAGTATATGTGGTTTTAGTGACATGTGTGATCTAAAACCATGTATTATCTGTAATTAACAGTATGATGTGTGCTTTAAGATCGGGTAATATTGCGACAAACAGATGAAGACAATTATATAGGTGACAATTGGTGATCGGTTGAGCTCTTCAATTTTTTTCATCATTACTCTACATAATATTACGAAATCCAAAGGCATCAAAACCACACACTTGAAAACCAATAATGCAAAGTCACGACAAAAATAATAGCCAACCCCTACCAACAGCTAGCATTTCAAAACTACAACCACACCGTGATATTTTTAAAGTTTGATTTGATAAGAACAATTTTCTACTCAACTTATTTCTATTGACCACAAGTTTGAATGAACTTTGGTGAAAATTATGTTTTTCTTAGTCGTATTCTTCTATTACATCTCTGTTTAATTTGAGGGGGTCAGCTGGAGTGTGATAGCAAAATGGTATCACAGCAAAACTAGAATTTCAATCAATAATGAAAATGTGATTGGATGTATAGAGGGAACAAGAGTGAAATTAAAATTGAATTGATCAATTTAGAGCTCTTGCCAATTTGGTTTAGGTAGGTGATTCCTTAGAATTAGAAAATAATTTATGCATGATATAATTATTATATTATAAATTGCACTAAATAAATAAAATTGTGCAATTATAGATAAATATATATGAGAAAAATGCTAGAAATAATGGACGGTTGGCCTTCCTGGCATACCGGTGAATCAGAGATTCAAGCCAATGATATNATTATTATATTATAAATTGCACTAAATAAATAAAATTGTGCAATTATAGATAAATATATATGAGAAAAATGCCAGAAAGAATGAACGGTTGGCCTTCTTGGCATACCAGTGAATCAGAGATTCAAGCCAATGATAATTCTAACAAGAGCGGCACTCAAAATAGGTCAAATGAGGAGACGAATCAAAGGGCTGCAAGATATTGTGAAGTTAATATAATTTCTATTGAAAAATCTTCTATAAGCAATGTTCCAAGCTTTGAGTTTGGTACTGAGGTTAATCAACATTTGAGGATATTTCAGACTTTCAAGTTACTTGTATTTAAGAGATTCGGTGACCCTACAATTATTGAAAATTTGTTACCGAGGATTGTAAAATTCTAGATGACATGATTTGCTTGAACAATAGCAAGTTGTATTAGTCACATTCATTTTAGAAGGCAAAGCAAAGAGATGGTGGTAGACAGTACAAAAAAAGGTTTGGGCCAACAACTCTCATTATGATTTAGTATGATGATTTTGTATGAGTGTTCAACTAGTGGCTCATTCCACCATTAGCCAGATTAAGTATTAATTGCAAGAAATTAAAATCTTATGAAATTATACAGCACATTGGGATGAATCATTGTAAATTACAAAATTATAAAGTATTGATAAGAGTTCAACATTTAATGTATTTCGTTTATCTTTAATTCATAACCTGCTACCAATGTTTTGGATTATTTTCTTCTTCTACCATATGAATTCACCTCTAAATCCTTAAAAAATATCTCTTTACGTTTGGTTGAAAATATCTTATATGCACAGATTTTGCATGTCATTGATATATATTAGGAGTTTCTTGTGCTTTGGGATGATAGGCCTATTTTAGATTATTCTTTGATTTCTTTGTGACAAGCTTTAAATTTATACATAATTTTTTATAATAAATATCTAATGCTTAATTTATCGGGGCTGAATTTTTTCTGGCCTGGCAGAATGATGTGAAGTTGAAAACCTGCACATTAGATATACAGATTTTGTAAATTGATTTTATTTTATTTCATTTTTTTAGTTTTCGCTTTTGAAAACATGTTTGTGAGAACGGGATTTGTTTTCAAGTGTTTTGAGTTCTTTGTTGGTCTGATTTGCTGCTTGGCACATGCTAGCTCTTTCAACACTCTTCATAATCAGTGTTTTAGCGTTTCCCTTATTCTTTGTATTTTGTAGCCTTTACTTGCACACCACTCAATTCTTATGTTTATACAGACAGACACACACAGACACACACAGACACACACAGACACACACACAGACACACACACTCACACCACACACACACACACACACACACACACATACATACATTGTTTTGCTCGAGCTGATTTCACAAGGTTTGGATTCGGACTTTGCTCTCTACTTTGCCTTATTCATTGAGGAAATTTGGTTGGGCACATAATATCATGGATATTGACAAAAGGTAGTGCTTGAGTCTTTTCTTTGATATTGTTCAAGCCGTCAAATGTTCGACAACTCCAGGTCTCAATGTCACCATCTACACTGACACCTTAGACCAAAAAAGCACAGTACTCTGCCAGAGGCAGTGATTTCATCTCCTCCTGATCAGCTCCAAATTATTGACACTATTGATCATCAAAATGATACCCCCGAAGAAATCACTATTCTCGCAGGCAATATGAAAACCATTTAGCCGTCTCTGGAATCTCCTATCGTGGATGAGAGGGAGATTCTTCATACCCCACTTGTTCTAAAACCTACCACTGGTATTACATGTGACAATATTTCTATTGTTTCACTACCGCTTCATCAGGTCAAGCAAGCTGTAATTGTTACTCAGGATTATGTGGATCATGTTGTGCAACAATCTACACCTGTCCGACCAACTTTGGAACAATCTATTGATCAGATGAGTCAATCGTCAGATGAAGAATGACAAGTCTACACATCCAGGAGGAATAAGAAGAATGGAGACATACTTGAGATCAGGAATCTGATGGATGATACTTTGGTTTCTTCGGATAATAACACTCACTTTACTAATTTGTTAGCGGACTCAATTCAGAGAACTAGAGGCAGAGGGAGGACTAAAGTGGTTCGTCTAGCACTTTTGCGTTCTTTGGTGACTTTTTGGTTTTACACCTTTATATATATTTGCTTTATTTTGGATTTGTGTGTGTTGTATTGTGTGAGTTGGACTTTCTTTTAGGCCCTCTCGTACAACCTTTTTGTAACTTTTCCNTGTCTCTTATACACATATATATGTGTATAAGAGAGAGATATATATATATATATATATATATATATATAGATATATACATATATATATATATATCTGTGTGTGTGTGTGTGAGAGAGAGAGAGAGAGATATGAAAGTTTTTGGTGGTATAAATGTAAAAAGAAACATTTAGTTGTTGGATATGTAAATACTTAAGCATTGGGTGGTATTTATGTTATAAGGGGGCTAGGGCTGAACCGACTCAACCTATTCAGCAAGAATGTAGTCTGTTCAGCCTGAACCGACCAGCCCTACATAGGGTTGATGTGGCGGGTTCAGCCTTATGGCTGCTATTTCTACTATAAATATGTTGCTTGGCTGTTTAGGGTTTGGTATTTTGTTTTTTTCAAACTTGTCGCCGTCGACATGATTCTCTCTTCCTAATGTTATATCTGAGGATAGGTGGTGCTCCGGCTGTATCTTGCTCCGCGGTTGTAGTTATGTCTACAAATATTCTCTTTATTCCCCTTCCCAGCTCGCTACCCTCTTCCCTGCGCTTCCCGCCTTCCTTATTCCTCCTGCTGCTAGCCTTCCTTCACCTGACCTGGTGCTGCTAGCCTTCCTGCACCTGACTTGATGCCGCTGTGACACTCCATTTCAAACACCTGAGGAAGTCGAAGAAGGGAGAGAAAGTGATGTGTCGAGAAACTGAAGAGGGGGAGAGGAAGCGAGCAGTCGGGGACTCGAATGGGTGCGTCTATAAATTGTCACATGAAGGAGCTAATGGTGAGATTGAGATTTAGAAACGGTTTAACTGGGGGTGGTCAATCGACAAACATGAAGGAAGAAGGGCTTCGAAGCACGGTGGTTGTCGCGTGCGTCTAATGCAGAGAAGACGACATCGTCGTTTACTCTTTAAGAGGAGAATAGAGGTGGTTTTGAGGAGATGTGGGAAAAAGAGGGTAACTTGTGGAAGGAGCTCTCTTGCATGCTAAAGTCTGATCGCATGCAGAGGAAGAGGAGCTCTTGACCAAACCCTAGCGTGCTGGTGTAGGAAGAGCGAAGTCGAGCATGCGAAGAGAAACAATCGAGCAAAAAGTGAGGAGAGAAGCTAGCATGTGAAGGAAGAAGAAATCCGTGCAGGTGTTGAGCCAAGTCGAGCTTTTGGTAAGGTAAGCATTATAAGTTTTGTATTTTAATATTACATATTATTTGGTTTATATATATATATATATATAT
>JXCR01010237.1:5543-38278 GCA_002079205.1 Phalaenopsis hybrid cultivar | reverse complement strand
ATTATATATATATATATATATATATATATATATATATATATATATATATATATATATATATATAATACTAATAAATATAATAATAATATGAAAGATTCATGTGAAATTTGAAAATAAAGATTATAACTACTTAATTAAATCTGAGGGGATATTTATTGAATATTGAATAAAATAAAAAATATTGATTTAGTTGAAGTTTTTATAGTTAAATTAAAGCAATATGAATACTTGAAATGAAACTTCTAATCAACAATTAAAGTTGCATAAGTAATTACGAGTTTAATTTAAAATAATTAATGATATGCTTAAAATTATATTTTTATGATATTGTTGGCAGCTAACTATGAAACAAGTCATACAACTTTGGGGTGAGTAATCTTACTTTTAATTTATGATAATATTTTGGTTCTTCTTGATTTTATATGCATTAATAGATAATGAAATTTGCACAAACATTATTTTTTATTTATATATTTTTCTTTATTGGCCACATTGATAGTAATGCTTGTAGTTACATAATATCATGCATGTTATATATAGTAAATTGAATATGACAAGCACATGAATGATATCTATATTTATTGCTTGTATTTGTATGACTGACTATGATGGAGTCACCCCTTGATGATACTAGTGGGGAACACTAATATATTTGTGCACGTATATGAAAAATGATATTGATATTGTTGTGTCTGTCACAATTTTTAGACGGTGCTCCTATAACAGTTGTACATATATAAAATGATATTAATATGCTATTGATATATTAAAGTTCTTTGAATAACATTAAATATTTTATTGATTTATTAAAAGTTTAACTGACATGTTTATCGCTTCTGTTTATTTTGTATTACTATGGTTTTTAAGCATGAATATTCATTTGTCTGTTTAGCTCACAACTATTTTTAAACTAACTTTTTAGATTCATTTTAAGTGATTAAAAGATAAGCGATAAAAGAAAATATTTTTAGAAGATGTGAACTAGTAATGAGGTAAATTTAAATATATTACTTTAATTAAATTGATTAGTGATCTTTCATCTGTTAATAACAAGTTAGAAAAAATGAATAAACGTAATTTTATTTCCCACTATTTGACTCTGTTTTCGTCTTGGTTAATTCCAAGCCCCGGGCTGGGTCTTGACAGCCACCAAAATTCCTTGCACCCCTCTTTTCAGCCGCCAACTTTCCAAACCACCCTCATCTACGTTCGCCACCCTTCCAACAACCTGATCTACTGTCGCTTACCCTTCTTGCAACCTTATGTGATGTCGCAACCTTCCAAACCACCACCATACTTGCTGTCCAACTGAGGTTCATCGCATTCACCCTCCCCCTAGAAGCTTGTTTGTGCTTTATGTTATTTTATTTCCAGTTTTAAGATCCTTTGTTGTGGTTCCTTTGAATTTTCAACAAAAATATTTGTGCTGATTGTTTCTTGGGTTAACTCCAACATCAATTGATTCAAAGCTGGCTTAACTCTAGTCCTATCTTACGGTTTCCTGGCATCCGCCTTACCCCCGAACAAAAATTCTCTTTCCTATCCTCAATCAGCTCTTCCAATCCCCAAAACCTAATCATACCACCAAGAAGATGCATGTCAGAACCTACCCTAACTCTAGTCTTATCATACGGTTTCCTGGCATCCACCTTACCTCCCCAACAAAAATTTCATTTCCTTTCCTCGATCACCTCTTCCAATCCCCAAACCCCACCAAGGAGATACATGTTGGACCCTTCTTTGGACGAGATATAGCTTCAAAAAAGCTTACAAAGATTGACGTTTGAACCCGGAGGAGATTACCCTCGATCGTGATTTGGAAAGTCGAAGGGGAGAAACAGACAATAATCTGAATCTGTTTCATGGGAAAGACGTCAGTCTTGAGGATTACAGGCCTTGATGTTTCATAATTTAGTATTAGAGAAGGCCAAGAGAGGAGACCACATATAGAGGACGGAGATTTCAACATTAAAGTGGATTTGCCTGAGTTCAACGGAGGTATGGATCTAGACAAATTTATTGGATGACTGTAATCTATTGAGCAAATCTTCGAGTATAAGGAACTGTTAGAGGATAAATGGGTAAAATTGACCGCCATCAAGTTGAAGAAGTGTGCCTCCTTGTGGTGAGAAAACTTTCAGAGGTAGAGAAAGAGAGAAGACAGTGATAAGATTTTCAAGTTGGAAAAAAAAGAGGAAATAAATTCAGAGGAAATACCGACCATCTCAATGTCATCAGGATATATTTCTGAGACTCCACTACCTGCAACAAAAACCTATCAGTAGAGTTTACAATGCAGTTTGGCCAGTTGCAGATGAAGTATGAGTTGGTTGAGCCAAAACAACACACCATAGTCTATATTATGGGGGGCCTGAAGCCCCCTTATTAACAACATTGTACAATTACAAACATATTAGTCACTAGGATTGTCCATATTTTAGCTTTAAAGGTGAAAAGACAACGAAAGTATAGCAAGCAACAACCCTCCTCCAGACAACAATCCTCATTTAGGCAATCACTAGCTGCTACAACTACCGACAAATGTCCTTCTGGAGTTGGAAAGACAGGACTATGAAGTGATAAGATCTAAGTGTAAAGAAGCCGGAAAAGAGTAGCTTGCCCGGTACAATGCCTGACAAGAGATGTTTTGAATGCCACGGCTAAGGACACTAGCCTTCAGTTGTCCCACGAGCTGAGTTGTTTCATTCACAAAGTAGGGCATCGTCGAGGAGGCTTAGGAAGAGAAATCTTAGGTGAATCTAGAGAAAGTACTTCAGGACCGGCGTAATGAGGGAGAAATGCTAGCCATACAGAGAGTCCTAGAGATTAAGCAAAAAAGGGATCAATCATGGCTAAGGCGCAATATCTTTCGCACCAAGTGTACGGTGAAGGGCAAAGTTTGCAGTTTGATTATCGACAGTTGGAGCTGTGAGAATGTAATATCCATGTTGGTGGAGAAGAAATTGGGGTTGACCCCACAAAAAACTATCACGACCCGGCCCGGTGCTTCGAGTTAACGAAGGAGGGAACAGATGGTCGGACCGTGTGAAATAAATTTTTTATATTAACCTTCAATTTAACAAATGAAATAACAACTACAAATTAAATTAAATTAGTACAATTAAAATTTACCTCGTTGATGGTTATCTGTCTTCTATAAATGTTTTTTCCTCAATCACTCATCTTTTAATAATTTAATTAAACCTGAAAAGTTAGTTAAAACAACTCTGAGCTAAACAAGTCAGCAAATATTCATGCTCATAAACTATAGTAATACTAGAGAAATAATATGCATGCGAGTTATACTATTTAAATAAATCAATTTAAACATTTGCTGCTATTCAAATGAGCCTTATTTTACCAATATCATATTAATATCATTTCGTACATATACAACCATCACAAGAAGCACCTTCTAAACATTGTGTCAATTAAGACACGTTAATATCAATATTTTTTTCCATTTAGGTACACAAGTACATTAGTGTTCCTCCACTAGTACCATCAAGAGGTGTTCTATCATAGCCAGTAATGCACATAAAAACAGTCAACATAAACATGTGTTCATCACATTCAATCATACTATATAAAACATACGCTAAAATGCATGAGTAAATAGCTACAATATTCACAAGATATGATCAATAAACAAAAGAATAACTTAATTAGGATAAAACATCCACCACTATCTTCAACTCCAAACATATTTGAGAAGGAATAAATTATTACTATAGTTTAAAAGTACAAGTACTCACATCGATGTTCATTAATTTGTTTTGATGTCGGCTCATCTAAAATTGAATACCTAAATTAAACACGGTATTCATATTAAATTTTAATTTACTTATTTTCTTATTATAAATTTAATACATTTTTTTATTATCACATTTTTATTTTTCTAATCAATTATATACATATATTTTTTTTTTGAAAAGCCCAATGGCTGATTTTATTGAAATAGAAATGATACATAAATGTTGTATGAGAGGGCCCAATAGAGGGACCCTACCCATACAGTAATACCTCAATACAAAGATACAAACAGACTCAATAAAAATGTAAAACAAATTTAAAACATGCAGAAAATAAGTAGCTAAGGACAAGCCAATTTAGTCATGCCTCTTCCTCTAGTTTTAGAAGCGGAGTCAGATAACAAACTTTGAAGAGTCGTGTCATTGTCAGGAGTAATTAAAGTACCATCCATTAAGTTTCCAAGTTGGAGTGTGCCCCCAACCTTCTTCCGCCGAGAAGTGTAAACCTGTCATTCTTCCTCTGAAAACTGGCTCATGTGATCCTCGATTTGATTAGATGTTAGAACCGCAGTAGAAGGAAAGACAGTCGTTGTCACAACGATAGATTCCGGTGTATGTAAAGTGTGAATTGTCACCTCTGCACCTGATGCTTCTTGAATAGAAGCTATGGGGTTATCCTGATTTTTCGGTTCGAACATTATCCGTTGTAATATGGTCAGGAGAAGGGATCCCAGGGGCAGACACCAACTCCTGCCTTGTGGTGATTCCCTCCTCAGGTTGACTGTCATCAGGTTTGCTGGCAGCGCGTTCAGGCACATGGGGTGTACTAATAGCATGTTCCTACTTTTGACTATTAGTTCTCAACTGTGAATGCAATCTGAAATATTTCTCCTGCGGGTGTTCAAGTATCTTGCAGTGCTTGCAATAGTAAGATTTTTGTTCTATAATAATTTTTTGCCAATAATCATTGGGAGCATAGTCAAGCCAGACTTTTTCTATATCTGGTATTGTAATCTCTTTCAATCAAAATCCTTATAATAGAGGGCTTTAAGAAATGAACTGTAGGTAAGTCTACCTGCAAATGTTTTTCAAGAATAGTTTCAATTGCATATAAGATAGATATGTCAAAGAATTGAAGCTTGAGTTTAGATAATGAGAACCAGATAGGCGCAATTGGGGGTTCTTGACTGCGATCAAAATTAGGAGTCTATTTGAGTAATTTCATATGTTTGCCCTCGATTGTGATGAATTTTTTGAGAAGATCCTTGTGTATTCTTCTTCTATGTTCAACTGTATCATAACATGTTTTCCGTCCAAATAACCCATCTGCCAATCCCCAACCTGTTTAAAATCTTCAAAAACCTTCTTGATAATCTTCATCTTAGGGCAATCTAATTGGAACTTTCCAACTAGTGTAAATTTGCATTTTCCTGCATGAGTTGAAATTTCAGCGTCAGAGAAAAATATTTCTGGTTTACTCATTTTTTTCTCTATTTTTTTTTATGAGATTGCAATCTCCGTTTCCTGCAACAGAATCATGGTACATCTGTGAGAATGGCGGGCTATCTACGAGGTGAAAAGAGGAGCTGCGTTTGTGAACCACTATATCATATGAGGGTTTGGCGGGGTTACCCTGAGGCTGTTAGCATGCTTCACACAAGCACTGTAGCAACCGACTACCGCCTACGAAACGGTACGCGAGCAGTCGAGAAGGTCAAGCAGAAAACTTTGGCGGAATAATCGAGCGGCCTTGATGAAGCAAACAAGCTGCTCGAGAGAACCTGCAGCTCGAAGTGCCAAGGACGCAAGCCGCAAACAACGAGCAGGCTTGAAGCAGACAAGCAGACGACGCAGCGCAGGCTCGACGACGTAGCAGACGAGCAAGCTCAACGACGTGAGCTCCTCTGCTAGCCAGAGCCGTTGACGAAGACAAAAAGGATCGAAACGAGCGAAAGAAAGTAAAAGTCTGTTTTGGGCTACCATTAAACAATAAGATTGAATTTAATTAAATATAAATTTATGTAATAAGTTAAAATAACTCAAAATTTTAAGTATGTTTCCTTACTCCCCTCTCCTGCCCTAGATCACTTGAATCAAGCAGCAAGACTCGGTCGAGCCTTTACTTCATGCAAGAAAGCTGATTCCAAGCACCTACAGCCGCAGAGCCCTCCTCTCTCCCTTCCTGCTCATGAGTGACAAATTGAGAGCTTGGTCTCCCGCACGAACTCATCCCTTCTCGTCTTCCTCTTCCTCTGCCAGACAACCTCGCCAATTCCTTCTTTAATCTTGATAGAGTCGTTGTCGCGAGGCAGCAACGCTGGCCCTCTTCTCCTCCTTCGGTTCGTTCGCAAGATCAAGTGTGCAGGAACTCCCGCACTCGCCACCTCTACATGACTGTGGCATTGCTTCTTTCCTACCTCACGTCGTCTTCTTCTCCTTCGCACGTCGTTGAACCCACAATAAGTTGATTTATCTAGGCGAAATTTTCTCCTAAACTTCCGACCTCTCGTCTCCTCTCACTCTATTCGGCTACCCCAACTCTTCACTTCGTGGACAATGATGTCTTCCGGGTTTTCTAATTCACCCAACATGATCATGAGATTGATGAACTAGATATTTTAGAGTCATGTCGGTAAATTCGTGATGGTGTACTTCGATGACATTCTAGTGTGCAATGGATCTGAGGAGGAGCACTTACAACACTTGAAGATGGTCTTCGAGGTTCTGCAATCAGAAAAGCTATAGACCCATCAACGGAAGTGCCAATTTATGACAACACATGAATGCTTTTTGGGTTTTATCGTGTTTAGTGCAGACATCTAAAGGGATCCTACAAAGGTCAAGGCCATTGTGAGTTGGACCACACCACAGTCTTTCATCAAGCTAAGGCAATTTTTGGACTCTCATTACTCTACAGGCGATTTATCAGGAGCGTTAGTACCATCGCAGCTCCCCTGCTAGAGCTTTTGAAAAGAGAGAAATTTGAGTGGGCAAATGCAACTCAGGCCAGTTACAATAGAATGAAGGAGAAGGTGATTCGGGCCACTTTTGGCATTATCAAATTTCAATCAGTTGTTTGAGGTAGAGTGTGATGCATCCAATGTGGGGGTAGGAGCAGTGTTGAAATAGGTAAGCTACCTCAAATCATTTTTTAGTGAATAGCCGAATAAGTCCAGGAGGAAATTTTTGACAGACAACAAGGAGTTCTATGCTATTATGAGAGCTCTTGATCATTGGAGTCATTACCTACTGACAAGCAAATTCACTTTGGTCACGGATCATTAGGCTTTGAAATTCTTGGACAGCTAGAGCAAACTGAATGGCTGACACACTTCTTGGGTGGAGTTCTTAGTGTGGTTCCAGTTCGTGCCTAAGCACAAGGCAGGGAGTCAGAACAACACAACAAAAGCATTGATCCATCGTCACTTGCTGATCATGGCAATTCAGGCTTAATTCGTAGGTTTTTGAGGTAGTGTTGGAGCTGTACGACACAGACTAGGATTTTGAGAAACTCTGGTAGTAGTGTCAGGAGAAGCCTACTGGACAGTACTACTGGGCTGATGTTTACTTGTTTTACCAAATGTGTATTTTTAGATGTCCGCTGAGGGAGTACATTGTTCAGGAAAGCCACGGTGGAGGTTTTGCAGGACATTTTGACAAAGATAAGGCTCTTGCGATCATGTGAGAACCTCTTTGTATAGCCCCAACTGACTAGAGATGTGGAGAGACATCTTAGACAATGTTGGATTTGTCATATTGTTAAAATCCGGGGACAAAATGCAGTACTATACCCCCATTACCAATACCAGAGGCACCGTGAGTAGATGTTTACAAGGATTTTGTGGTGGGACTCCCGTGGACGCAGCGGAACAAGCATTGCGTTATGGTTGTTATGGATTGATTCTAAAATGTAGATCATTTTGTACCCTGCCAACGGACACTTGGTGCATCGCTTCTTGCTGACTTGTACTTCAGGGAGATTGTGAGGCAACATGGGATACACGGGACCTTCACTTCTGACAAGGTTGTCAAGTTTTTTAGTCATTTATAGGGGACCTTGTTGGGGAAGCCGGACACTAATTTTCAATTCAGTTCAGCGGCTCACAGACGGATGGTCAGACGGAGATAGTGAACAGGAGCCTTGAGATTCTTTTGAGATTCTTTATTGGGAATAATATCAAGAAGTGGGATTTGATTTTAGCTCAAGTTGAGTTTGCTTACAACAGATCCACGAGTTAGACTACCGGACGCACCCCATTTCAGATTGTGTATTGGCGCAATCCGCTCACTCCAATTGAATTGGTATCTCTTTTGCCGACATCAGAGATTAGTGCAGATGGTGTGGAACAGGTACACGAGGTTCTGAAGCTCCAAGAGGAGCTTGGAAAGAAGATCTCCAATCCTAACCGCAAATACTAAGCACAAGCGAATCAGACCACGAAGAAGGTGATGTTTCAAGAAGGGGACCTAATGTGTATCTGGCTGAAGAAAAGAAGATTTTCAGTGGGAGCATTAAGAATACTCAAGCCCAAAATAGATGGACTCTTCAAAATGCGTCGGAAGTTGAATGTAATGCTTATAAGATTGACCTACTAGGGGACTACAATGTTTCCACAACGTTCAATGTTAAGGACTTGACACTGTACTACGAGGAGCTAGAAGCTTCAATGAATGATGTCAAATCTCCCTGAAACCCAAGAGACTGGTCTAGGGTTGAACCAGCTCAACCAGTTTAGTATGGATGTGGCCGATCCAGTAGGGAGACTGAATCGGCCAGCCCAAGTTAAGGTTGACGGCTGCCTCCCCCTCCTAGTTATTTCTACCATAAATATGTTGCTTTGCTGTTTAAGGTTTAGTCTTTTGCTGTTTTTAGACTTCTCTTCATAGGCGTGGTTCTCCTTTCCTAGGGTCGTATCCGTGGACAGGTCATGCTTCTGCAGGTGGTAGTTTTCTCGACAAATCTTATTTGTATTTCCTTTCCCAGCTTGCTGCCCTTATCCCTGCACTTTCCACCTTCCCTATTCTTGTTGTCGACATCCTGCTGGCACCCCTACCTGCTTGTCGCCAGCCACTCCTGCCCTTCTACTTGCTGTCCCTAGCCTTCCTGAACCCCTCCCTGATGCCGCCAATCTTCTGAACAGCCGTCATCAACTTCCGCCACCCTTCTAGCAATCCGACCTCTGCTGCCTCCCCTTCCGCAACCCTACGTGCTACGCAACCTTCCAAAGTTCCCCCACAGCTGCTGTCCAACTGAGGTTTATCACCTTCACGCTCACCCTAGAGGTTTGTTTGCGCTGCATTATTTTATTTCTAGTTTTAGGAACCTTTGTTGTAATTCCTGCAAATTTTCAGCAATAATATTTGTGTTTGATTGTTTTTGGGGTTAACTCCAATTTCGGTATGTCCCACTTGTTTTTTTCAACCACTGGAAGGCGATTGCCCATTTCTTTGTTTTTTTTCAACCATTGAAAGCTCGTTGTTGTCTTGGTGTTGTTGTTGATGCCATTTTCTTTTGTTGCTAGCTACTTATTTCTCTATTATAGCATAAATGGATTTTTCTTACTTACAAGCTCGGCCTTATAGATTTGTCTATGATTTTCTATTTTCTTTTTTTTTATTTGGCTCTTTTTCACTTTTATTGAAACTGGACATTTGGCCTGCTGCTTTCTTACGGTCATTCTCATTTCTTCTTTTGTTTTGACATTGATTCTTTTGTAATGTCCAGATATATAACATTTTCTTATGTTGGCTTTCTACTATAGTAGAAAACCATGTTTCGTTGTTCTCTGTAAAAACTCAGATTGGAAAGTGTTTTTCTTGCTGTCTATACCAGACTTTTGGAATTTCGTAAAACTACGGCTTCAAGGCTAGTTTGACTATAAATATTACTCTACAACAACAACAAAGCCTTAATCCCACTACGTGGGGCCAGCCATGTAAAATCTTTCGATAATTTAATATTTTTTTTTATTCTTCTCAAAATTATGTATTTTGGTTGTGGATTCTTCCAGTGTGTGGCATGTCTTGATGACAATTTTAGGGGAAAAGGTTTCTTCTTAGGACGTCAATGCTCCTGCGTCTTTGGTGACTTTATCCTTGAATATGTTTTAATTGGTTTCCACATGGGTGATTGAGATTTCAGCAAATGTGTTGAAATTTGGTTTTCTATTCTGTGATGTAAGGTTGCTGTTTAGTTTTTGATATATTCTCACTTTTTTTAAGAAAATTTTAGGTTCAGATGCTCTTTAAATTTTTCTTTGAAACGTTGTATGTGTTTTTTGGGTTTGCATCAAGAGAGACTAGTTTTTATCTAAACTAATAGATGATGTGCTGTGGAATTTTGATTTTTTTTAATTCTTGCTTTCGGAGAACCACAGACTCTAAGATGTCCTAGATCTGCTTGATTGGGGCTTTTCAATATTTAGTGAGTCACAGTGGGATTTAGTTGACCTGCATCGAACCTCATCCACATCAGTTTCTGCTATCATGACATTGTAGCTTTATTAGCTCACTTATTATGATCACTAATTCTAACTTACGATATCAAATGGTTAATTAAGGTTTGGTATAGTAAATCACACTAGATACATAACATTTTGGGTAATTTGACCACAATTGGCGTTAGAGTTTCTCTAGTCTGCACAATTGGATTCACTTAAATGGAATTGTCATCTGTTTTTATTCTCTGTAAAACTATTTTGAAAACTTCTTTTAAAATTTTTAGTTTTTAGGAAAATATTTGCAGAACTTACAGGAAATCAAAAGAATTATAATCCCTGCTTTGAAGTGCAGGTGCTCTTTGTTTGCACAGCAAATGTAATTGACACTATTCCGAATCCTCTCCTGGACAGAATGGAAGTAATTGCTATTGCTGGTTATATAGCTGATGAAAAGATGCACATTGCAAGGGATTACCTTGAGAAGTCAACTCGTGAAGCTTGTGGTATAAAGCCTGAACAAGTATGCCACAATACTTTCATGCCTGAGATGCTTTATGACTATCCAACTGAACCACTACTCCTTAATATGCCTACTCATGTAAATCTGATAAGATTAAAATATCCAGGTAGAAGTAACAGATGCAGCTTTACTTGAACTAATAGAAAATTATTGCCGGGAGGCTGGTGTGCGGAATCTGCAGAAACACATTGAGAAGATATACCGCAAGGTTTGAATGCATGAATTTTGAAAGGTTGTCTGTGCTTTTCTGTTTTTAACTTAGTTGGTTATTTCAATCTAGTTTGTATCATTGTTAATAATCAGAATAAGCTAATAATCTATCTTTTTTTCACGCGAGTTATGTGAAATATAATTCTAAAGCTGTATGCATGCTTCGTTCATTGGGATGCACAGTGATGGTGATATTTCATCTTGCTTTTGTTTGGTGCCCTCTCAGATGATTTCAGCTTTGAGGCAATGTAATAGTTGCGCTACCATGATTTTGGCAAATCAGTTTGCATTCTGCTGAGAATTTTTCTTATAGATTTGCAGCCAAAAAATGTTTTAAACTGCTATTCTTAATTTCAAGTTATCATTGTAATTATTTGGTTATCAAGAACCATCACTTGTAAGTTTTGATGCCTTTCAGAGATCATGTTAAACATAGCAAAACAATATGTTATTGAACCATAGGGATTTTTTACTTTAGTTTATTAGTTTTCTTCTTAAGCCACTTCTCTCTAGAATTTCAATCATGAAGCTCTTATGTTGCATGAAATGTTAATAATAGTTCACTCCCAATAATTTTTCATTTTGTAACTTAATACTCTGATATTTGACAGATAGCTCTTCTTCTAGTTCGTAAGGCAATTTCAAATGAGCCATCGAATGCTAAAACTTTCGAGGAGCTTGAAAGGGCAGAAATTGATTTATCCCCAAACCAAAGTACAAGAGTTGGCGAACAAACTGACACGGGGGTTTGTGTTTCTTATTTATACAGCAATAAACCATAGTTGATTTGTTTATGAACTGCTGTTATTGAACTTGAACATTTCCCATTGCCTTTTTGCTTGAGATTTCTAAGTTACTATTTCTCTTGGTCTACAACTCTGCATTATTGGCATGATCACATCATTAACCAGACATTATAAAATTTAGGATTTAGCAAGCTAAGAATGAATTTGAGTTTCTAATTTGTATGGATGAACTTATTATCAATTTTCAATTCAGGACTAGGATGATTCGACTGGAGTTATATTGATCCAGCTCCTTATCATAATAGGGATACTTCTTTGTTTTCTTGAGTTTGTTAGTAGTTAGTAGTGGATTAGATCTTATCCTTCAATTTTTCACAAGCACTATAGCAATTGTTGCAAGTTTATTTACATGAACTATAAGAGTTGTGGCTGTCTGGCGTGTTGTTTGCTTCTATAAATTCTAGATTCTTCTTATGTGTAGGTAAAGATTAGTGGCCTGGATCTCTGTTTTTTTATTTTTTTATTTTATTTCTTTTAGTGTCTAGTTGGTAAGGATGTTATTACAAATAACTAGTCGCGAGTTCGAGGCTTTGCAGGAGGGTGAGAGGAATAAGAGAAGTAGCGAGGTATTTTAAAATACCTCTATTTTAAAAGGGTGCGACCATACCAACACCAGTGCACCAGATCCCATCAGAACTCCGCAGTTAAGCGTGCTTGGGTGAGAGTAGTAATAGAATGAGTGACCTCTTGGGAAGTCCTCGTGTTGCACCCCACCATTTAACACTTCCATTGACAATCCCAATCTCAGATGTGAAAAGTGGAAGGTTGCGTTAGGTAGTCGACAACCAGTGCAAAACTTGTCAAAAAATTCATAACATGAATCTTTTTTATCATTGTGTAAGTGTTGGGGTGTCTCCTGAAAGTGACATGTTGTATGTTCTGAATACAGTGAAAAATGTGCAAAGACCGCTACACTGGTGCTCAAGTGTAGTGTCAAATAAGCAAGGGTTCCCACCTTACGGACGAATACATGTAAAAAAGTTAGTCCATGAAACTAATATTAGGATAAAATCTTGGAATATAGGTACTCTTACTGATAAATTAATGAAATTAGTTGATTTTATGATTCATAGAAAGATAAATATCTTATTTGTTCAAAAAATTGAATAGGTTGGTGAAAAGGCTAAGGAGATTGATAACATAGGTTTTAAACCTTGGTATTCAGGTAAGAGTCACACTAGATATGGGGTAGGTGTAATTATAGATAAGAGTTTGAAAGATAATGTTGTAAAATTTAATAGAGCTGGAGATAGAATTATAGTCCATAAGATTATTGTTGATAGTAAGACTTTTAATATTAAAAGTGTTTATGCTCATCAAGTAGGTTTTGATATAGGTTCTAAAGATAAATTCTGAGATAACTTATAAGACTTAATACAAATGATACCTCTTGAAAAAAAAAAATTTTATTGGAGGAGATTTAAATGGACATGTCGGTAGAGTGGTAGAAGATTTCAGAAATATTCATGATGGTTACGGTTTTGGAGTAACTAATGAAGAAGAAGATTTAAATGGACATGTCGGTAGAGTGGTAGAAGATTTTAGAAATATTCATGGTGGCTATGATTTTAGAGTGATTAATGAAGAAGGTAGAGCTATTTTAGATTTTTTTTAGCATATGATTTTATTATTGCTATTACTTTATTTAAGAAAAGAGATGAGTATATTATTACTTATAAGAAAGGATCTAATAAAACACTAATTGATTATTTTCTTATAAGAAGAAAAGATCGTCGAGAATGTCAGGATTGTAAGGTCATTCCAAGTGAGAAATTAAGTACTCAACATCGATTATTAGTTTCAGATTTTAAGATGAAGAGTTGTAAAATAAAGAATATTATGAATTATCATCGTATGATTAGATGGGGGCACCTAAAAGATACAAATAAAATTATTTTTATGAGTAAAATTTAAGATTTCAAAATTTAGGATGTTCATGAAGAAATAAATTCTATGTGGGATAAAGTAAAAACTATTAAATAAGTTACAAAAATTGTACTTGGAGAATAAAAAAAAGTTTCTATAAATAAAAATAATCAGTGGTGGAATAATAATGTGCAAGAAAATATAAAATATAAGAAGGTATGTTATAAAAATTAGTTTAAATGTAAAAGCTTAGAGAATTGAGAAAAATTTCAAACGACTCATAGGGAGTCTAATAGAACAATTTGCGACGCTAAAAATTCTTCTTTTAGCGATCTTTATAATAGATTAGATACTAAGGAGGATGAAAAATATTTGTATAAACTAGTCAAACAAAGAGAAAAGAAAACTAAAGATTTAACTTAAGTAAATTGTATTAAAGATGAAACTCAAAAAGTGATTTTTCTATAAAAAGATATTCAAAATAGGTGAACAAGTAATTTTGATAAACTTTTTAATGAAGTTTCGGAAAATACGATCTACTTTAGTGATCTTAATATCGTTAATAATAATAAAATATTTCATTTTTACCGTCGTATTATAAGGAGGCTTTAAAGAAAGCCTAGGGTGAAAAGTCTGTAGGACCTGATGTTATCTCAGTGTGGAAATATTTAGGAGATTTGGGAGTTTTCTAGCTTACTAAACTCTTTAATATTATTTTAAAAACAAAAAAAAAATGCCTGAGTGGAGGAAGTGTATTTTGGTCCCATTTTAAGAATTAAGGCGATGCACAAGAGTGTGCCAATTATAGAGGAATTAAGTTGATGTGTCTTACTTTAAAGTTATGAGAGAGGGTAATTGAACATAGGTTAAGACGTAATGCAAAGATTTCTCATAATCAATTTGGATTTATGTTGGGGGTTCTACTATGGAAGCTATGCATTTATTAAGGGGTTTGAAGGAGAAATTCAGAGAAAATTAGGAGGATCTACATATGATTTTTATTGATTTAGAAAAAGCTTACGATAAGGTTCCAAGAGATATTCTTTGGAGAGTTCTTTTTTTATTGATTTAGAAAAAGCTTACGATAAGGTTCCAAGAGATATCATTTGGAGAGTTCTTAAGAAGAAAGGTGTTGATATGACTTTTTATTCAAGTCATTAAAGATGTATACAAGAAGTGTTACTTGTGTTCGAATAGGAGAATTGACAAAATATTTTTTTTATTTTTGTTGGTTTACATTAGGGATCAGGTTTAAGCCCATATCTATTTTGCTTTAGTTATGGATGGTCTTACTGAGCACTTACAGGAGGATGTACCTTGATATAAGCTTTTTGCAGATGATATCCTTCTCGTGGATAAGACGAGGGAAAATACTCAGGAAAAACTTAAATTATGGAGGTCTACCTTGGAGTTTACTAGCCTTCATTTGAGTAGAACTAAAAATGAATACATTGAATGTAATTTTAGTAGTAGCAGCTCTAGTGACATAAATGTAACTATGGGTGATCAGATTATTAAAAGGAGTGAACTCCTTAGATATCTCGGGTCCATTGTTAAAAGTGATTGTGATATTGATGGGGATGTTATTAGTAGAATTCAAGTCGATTGGTTGAAGTGGAGGAATGTTTCGGGCCTATTATGTGATAGAAAAGTACCACTTAAATTGAAAGGAAAATTTTATAAGATGGTGGTGAGACATGCAATGCTCTATGGCGCTGAATGTTGGCCTTTAAAAGAGAAGCATAAAACTAAGTTAAGTGTTGCAGAGATGAGAATGATTGGGTGGATGAGTGCCTTTACACTTAGAGACAAAATGTGAAATGAATATATTCGTGATAGGGTTGGTGTAGCTCCAATGACAGACAAAATTAGGGAGAGTCATCTTAGATGGTTTGGTCACATTAAACGTAGGTCATCTGATGATCTGATTAGAAGAACAAATGTTTTAGATTCGATTTATGTCAAGAAAGGCTGAGGTAGACCTATGATGACTTGGGCTTATTTTATAAAAAATTGATCTTAATTTATTAGAATTAAATGAAAATATGACCCTAAATGTGACACAAAGGTGAAAAAGGATTCATGTAGCCGATCTCACTTAGTGGGATAAAGGTTTTGTTGTTGTTGTTGTCTATTATGTGATAGAAAAGTTTCGCTTAGACTGAAAAGAAAATTTTATTAGATGGTGGTGAGACCTATAATGCTCTATGCCGCCGAACATTGGCCTTTAAAAGATAAACATAAAATAAAGTTAAGTGTTGCTGAGATGAGAATGCTTAGGTGGATGAGTGGCTTGACAAGAGACAAAATGCAAAATAAATATATTCGTGCTAGGGTTGGTGTAGCCTAGTGACAGATAAGATTAGAGAGAATCTTCTTAGATGGTTTGGTCACATGAAACATGGACCATCTGACGATCCTGTTAGGAGAGTAGATGTTTTAGATATGACTTATGTTAAGAAAGGCAGAGGTAGACCTAAAAATACTTGGTCTTATTGTATAAAAAATGATCTTAATCTTAGAATTAAATGAAATTATCATACTCAATAGGGCACAATGGAGAAAAACGATTCATGTAGCCGACCCCACTTTGTGGGATAAAGGCTTGTTGTTGTTGTGGAAATTTTAACATCACAGAACATTTTATGCAAATAAAAATAATGCATTTGTTCAGAATTTCATTGAATTTATGTTTTTTTTTAATTTTTCGATCACATTTGGTCAAATCACTTATAAGAATGGATCTAATAAAAACAAATTAATTATTTTCTTATAAGAAAAAGATTGTCGAGAATGTAAACAATGTAAGGTCATTCTAAGTAAAAATTTAAATACTCAACATCAATTATTAGTTTTAGATTTTAAGATGAAGAGTTGAAATATAAAAATATAATGAAACGTTAGCATAGAATTAGATGAGGGGGTTTAAAAGGCACATATAAAAGTTTTTTTATGAGCAAACTTCAAGATTTTAAGATTTGAGATGTTCACGAAGAAGTTAATTCTATGTCGAATAAGTAGGAGATACTTAATAAGTGACAAAAGATATATTTGGAGAATCAAAAGACAAAACTTTTATAAATTTAAATTGTCAGTGGAATAACTATGTGTACGAAAAGATAAAAATATATGAAATTTTGTTATAAAAATTTGCTTAAATGTAAAAGCTTAGAGAGTCGGGAAAAATATAAGGCGGCTCATAGGGAGCTTAAGAAAACTATTTGTGATACTATAAATTCTTGATCTTTATAATAGATTAGATACTAAATAGGGCAAAAGATATATGTATAAATCAGTTAAACAAAGAGAAATGAAAAGTAAAAGTTTAATTCAAGTATAATTGTAATGAAAATCAAAAGGTATTTTTCTTAGATGAAGATATTCAACATAGGTGAGTGAGATATTTTAATAAACTGAACTTTTTGAAAGTATGATCGGCTTTGGTGATCTGATTAATAATAATAAAACTTTTTATTTATATTATCACATTAGTAAAAAGTTGTTGAGGAGGCTTTAAAGAAAATAATGGGTTGAAAATCAGTAGGACCTGATAGTATACCTATAGAAATGTGGAGATATTTAGAAGATTTGGGATTTTTTTTTGCTTATTAAACTTTTTAGATATTATTTCAAAAATTAAAAAGATGCCTAAGGAGGGGAGGAAGAATATTTGGTACCCATTTTTTAAGAATAATGGGGATGCGCAAGAGTGTGCAAATTATAGAGGAATTAAATTATTGTGTTATAAATTAAAGTTACGAGAGTAATTGAACGTAGGTTAAGGTGCGATACAAAGATTTTCCATCATCAGTTAGGATTTTTGTCGGGCAAGTCTACTATGGAAGTTATGCATTTATTGGGAGGTTTGATGGAGAAGTACAATAAGGAGGATCTGCATCTCATTTTAATTGATATAGAAAAAACTTACGATAAGATTCCAAGAGTGTTCTTAGGAGAGTTCCAGAAAAGAAAGATGTTGATATGACTTATATTCAAGTAATTAAAGATATGTATACTAGAGTTTTTACTTTTGTTTGAGCAGGATGAGGATTGACCAAGTATTGTCCTATTTCAATTGGATTACATCAAGGACTGACTTTAGCCTGAATCAGAAGGATGTACTTTGGTGTATGTTTTTCGCTGAAGATATCCTTCTTGTTCTTATGACTAGAGAAAGAGTTCACAAAAAAACTTACAATTATGGAAATCTACTTTAGAGTCTAAAGGCCTTCATTTGAGTGGATCTAAGGATAAATACATAGAATGTAATTCTTTTAGTAGTAGATCTAGTGGCATAATTTTAACAATTGGTGGTTAAATCATTAAAAAGAGTGAACTTTTTAGATATTTGGGTCTATTGTTCAAAATGATGGTGATATAGATGGGGATGCTATTAGTAGAATTCAAGTTGGATTTTGAAGTGGAGGAATGCATCGAGCCTATTGTGTGATAGAAAAGTACCACATAGACTTAAAAGAAAAAAATTATAAAATGGTTGTGAGACCTGCAATGTTTTATGACACATAATGTTAGCCTATAAGAGAGGCATAAAGCAAAGTTAAGTATTGTTGGGATGAGAATGGTTAGGTGGATAGATGGCTTTATACTTAAGAGACAAAATGCAAAACAAATATATTCGTGAAAGGGTTGGTATTGCTCCAGCATCTGACAAGACTAGAGAGAGTCATTTTAGATGGTTTGGTATCATTGTCGACCATCTAAAGGTCTGGTTAGGAGAGTAGATGTTTTAGATTCAATTTATGTTAAGAACAGCAGAGGTGGACCTGAGAAGTGTTGGGCATGTTCTATAAAAACGATCTTAATCTCTTAGAAAATATGACACTTAATAGGACACGATGAAGAAAAAGGATTCATGTAGCCGACCCCACTTAGTGAGGGTAAAAGCTTGTTGTTGTTATTGTTGTTATCACATAATAAGGTCTAGATATTATATTAGTCATGATCTTGAGTTATGTTTTCACAACCTTAATGATGTGTGAGTACTCTAATACTATGAATTTTATTAAAATGCAGTTTATACTGTTTAACATAGTTTCAGAATTTTTGTAAGAGAAATAAAGACAGCATTTTTTTTTGTTAAGTGGATTATTCTCTTTTCTTTTTTTTTATTATGATCTATGTGCATACCTTCATGAAAGTGATTAAATTTAGTCCTTAAATTATTCTCATGTGGGAGACAAAGATTAGTGGTCTTGATATAATATTTGAAGTTTTACCATCACTTTGATAAATTATATTTCTTGAAGCAATTACTAAGTTACCTTTATAGTATGGTCTGTAGGGCTAAGTTCGAGTCACAAAAACAGTCTCTACTCAAACGCAAAGGTTAGAGTGAATATAATAGTCTCTTCGTACATAATGTATTTAGCAGTAGCTCCATGCAATATGTAAACCCTTTTAATTAATAACTAAAAGATAAATTATAGATATTGAAAATATCAGTGATGCTCAACTATAATTCTTATGGGATCCAGAACTCTAGTGCTGGTTTTATTGCATCCTAACAAAGTTTTATTTGGTATATAATTGTGTTTGTGGCTAAAGTGCGTCCATCCTTATTGTCCAACATCTCTGCTTAGTCCACACGCCCTGTAAAAATGTTGAAGTTTTTTGTAGAAATTAAAAGGTTAGCTGCATATAGACATTTAACCCAGTTTTTTAGGGAGTTTTGACCCCTGTATGACCATTGTTCTCTTTATGTTGTCTGCATATCTGTTACTTTTACATTGTTGTTGACTATTTCTGAAAAGCGAAAATTACATACATTTTTTTTTTAGAAAGCTCAAGGACTAATATATTAAAAAAAAAAGAAATATACAGATTGGTTGTATCAGAGGGCCCAAGCATGACACTCTACCCACACGGTAAACACCACATGTAAAATATTCCAAAAAAAGAAAATACATAAAATACATGAGAGCCCAAAAAACTAAAAGTACCAAAACACGTAGTATCAGGTAGCTAGAGAGCGACTCAATTTTGTCTTGCCACTGCCTCTAGTTCTAGGAAAGGAGTCAGCTAACAAATTGGTAAGATGAGTGTCATTACCAGTAGTAACCAATGTAGCATCCAATAAGTTTCTAAGCTCGAGTCGACCTCCATTCTTCTTCTTCCTCCTGGAATAAACCTGACATTCCTCATCCGAAGACTGACTCACCTGATAAGTGAATTGGTCTAAAGTGTGTCGGACATGTGTAGGTTGTTGAACATTGGAAGCAACTACTTATTGTACCAACTGTTCTTTTATTGGATCAAATGAGCAATCGTGTGTCTTGGCATGTGAGTGTTCTTCAATAACAAAGAGTGGTATAGACACGTTTGGATCAGTACTTGTAGTATAGGGAGACGTTTCATGGGACTCCAAAGTAGCATGCTCCAAACCAGCAATTGGAATGGAGTGTTTAAAAGCAGAAGCATCCAGGGCTAGGATGGCTTGTGTGTGATGTTCTTCATCAAGAACAACGTCAGTCAGATGAGCAGAGGTATATGTGGTGTTGGAAAGAGGGGCGGGTTGCATATTCTTAGCAAGGATGGTAGGTGGCAAGACGTAACCCCCCCCCCCCNGGCAAGACGTAACCCCCCCCCCCCCAATTCAGTATGAATTGATTTTTGTATATGTTGTTGATCTTTAGCAATATCCAGTCTTAGATGAGAATGCAAGCGATAACAAATAGTAAAATTGTGGTCAAACATGCTACAATGAGAGCAATAAGGAGGATGTGGTTCTATTTCAATTATTTGTCAATACCCGTTGTGAGTGGTTCCAATCCATACCTCATCCGGAGCTGGTTGGGTGATATCTCTTTCAACTAACACATAAGCCACAGAGGGTCTGGTGACAGCAAACGTATGACTATCAACATTGAAACGCTTACCGCAAGCAATTGCCAAGGAGTAGAAAATTTCCGAGTTGAACATGTGTAGTTTTAACCCCATAAACTTTATCCAAACATGAATGATAGGGGACTCCGCTTTTGGATCAAAATTAACAGTTCACTTCAGGATTTCCATAAAATGGTTGTAAATCTTGATTACCTTACAAGAAAAAATACGTGTGTAATCTGCATGGTGAGATAACTGAATAAATATATGTCGGTCGTCAAGTAAGTCAATATTCCAACTACCCAATAACTTCATAACATCAAAATCTTTCTGAATAATCTCAAGTTTTGGGTGACCATAAAAGAATTTCTCTACTAGAGCAAAACACCAAGAAGACGCAAGAATACTGGTTTCAACCTCAGAAAGAAAAAGAACAAGTTTCCCATTTTTTTACCAAGTTTTTTAATTAAAGTGTGATCACCACCACCTTCAAGAGCGTCGTGGAAGGATTGCGGAACATTGCAGGACTTACCGATACCAAAACCAGGCTCTAAACCTGAAAGAGGGGTACGAATAGGATTAGGAAAGTCGCCGACAATGGCAATGGCATAGGAACGTAGCGTCGAGGGCATCTCCACAGGCAAGATGACCACGATCAGATTTTGGAGCGGTTTGGCGAGCCGCGTCAATCTGTGAGGCGACGCGAGTAGACTTTGGGCACATCAAATTGTGAGACAAACCCGTCTGTCGGGCAGGGAATGCGATCAAACAGGCGAGTTGTCGGTTAGGAGACGATGTGTGAACAAGAAAACATCGTCGTCGTCTTCAGGTAAGGCGAGTAGTCAGACGTCGTCGAGCTGGAGAGACGACTTGCGAGCGAACGTCGTCGACTGAAAGAGAAGACCTGCGAGCGTACGTCAAAAGACGTTGGAGAATAGGAGTGAAGCAGATAGTTTCAATGCTGGGAATCGCCATCGGGCAAAACCCTAGCAGAGTCCGCCGTCGTCGCCATTATAAGCGAAAATTACATACATATCACATAGTTCTTATGTATTTACATATCTAACACCCAAAGTTTGATACTTACACTTATAACATGACACAGAAGTCGGGGACCAGTGGAACCATGTAATGAATGTTGTGAGAGCCAGGGAACCTTGGAATCGTGGATTTCCGCGATCACTTCGGTCGCGGGGTGGGTCGGTTGGAATCTTGTCCTGTGAAACTTCCTAATTTTTTCTGCCTTTATTAAATCAGCTAATTTTTTTTTACTTTTTTTGCATTATTTCCTTTCTTTTTCTTCTAATTATGGTTTGATTTATTTTTTAGTATAAATATCACATGTAGAAATTGTTTTAGTAGACTTTTGATTGTTTGTGTGCTTTAGAAATTGTATCTATGATTTTTACCCTAATGGAGATCCTTTTCCTTTTGTAAGTAACGTGTCTGTAGCTTGTGTAAGAACATGTGGTGAACTCAACAACTGTACCTCATCGTTTCAAGGCTATCTTTGCTATTTTCAGTCAGGATTGCCGCCAATTATCATTTATCTTTCTCCAAATGTCGTTGATCGCTATTATCATCCATTGCTATTCCACACCCATCTCCCACTAAATCCCCTTCCTGAATATATTTTAGGAGCCCTTAGAATGATATCTAAGGCTGTCAAAACTCGTTATTCGCTAATAGCTCGTGCGGCTCGTTAAGTAGCTCGTGTTCTGCTCGTTCGTTAAGTAAACGAGCCGAACACGAACAAGGTTTTAAAGCTTGAATTATAAACGAGCCGATCACGAACAGCTCTTTGTTCGCTCGTGTTCGACTCGTTTTAGCTCGAAATAAAACAATTATATAATTATTTAGATAGTAATATATTATGCATATTATTTATATAATAATATATTATATATATTTATATCTAGGTTATGTGTCTTGTTTTGCATACATTTGGTTCAGATTCGAATCCAATAATCTACATCTATTTTTTCAATTTAATTTTAACGAGCAACTTTCGAGCCAAATATGAAGACACTGTTCACGAGCCGGTTTCGAACACGAGCCGATTTCGAATACGAGTAATTTCGAACGAGTCGAACATGAGCCCAGTCTGAGCTCGCTCAAGTTGGGCTCGTTTACAACCCTAATGGTATCATCTGATATTAGACCTCGACAAGTCTTTTATTTTTTGGGGTTCTTCCTCTCGTCCCAATTCAAAACGAAAAAAAATTTCACTAACCCACATCATTGCGACCACAATTCCTAGCCCTAACTGTAAATTTTCAATTTTCAACTTTTCCACATCAACCAAAATTTCACCTCGACACCTACCACCAATACTTAAACCCTTGACTAACCTTGATTTACAATCCACATCCATTGGCGAGATGTCCAAAAACTTATTATAGAGGATATGCATCTAGAAAACTTCTAATTGCAGTAGCAGCTTGACGTTTTTAAGAGGAGACAATCTAGTGAGGTCACTCATAGTCACAACAGTGAATCGCCATATCGAGAAAAAGGAAGAGAATCCCTTTCACCTAGCAATTTCGAGTGACGAAGAACCATTACATCAACGATTCAATATGAAATAGTAGAGAGGCCATGATCTTGGAGTAAAGGTGGATTTATCATATTTCGACTTTCATATGGATCTAGATGAGGTTATCGAGTGACTTCAATTGGTGGAGCGAATTTTTTAGTACAAGTATTTTCCTCAGGACAATAGAGTTAAACTGACACCCATCAAGTTCAGGAAAATATTTCATTGTGGTGTGAGAACTTGAAGCATCTTCGAAGATGAAAAGGGAGATGCAAATCAAATGCCTTTCACCGCATTATCAACACGATATGTTCATTAAACTCCACCTATACCACAGAGATTCTTTTGTGGAGTACACATTTGAATTTGATCAACTCATGCTAAAATGTGAGATGGTGGAGTCAAAGGAGCACACAATAACGAGGTACTTTGGAGGACTGAGGTTGACTATTAACAATGTGATGTAGTTACAGCCGAATTGGTTTCTACTCGATGTACAAACGCTGGTTTTAAAGCTAGAAGAATATCACCAGCTGACAACCACACCTTACAGACATATTTTAACCCCAAGATCAAGCAATAGGAGTCCACCCAATGAAGTATCACAATCAACCTCGCTCAAGGAAAAATGAGTTTAGAGTGGAGGAAAATTGGAGAACTCTAGCACTCCCAAATTCATCCCAGCAATGAAGTGCCTCAAGTGCCACATCTTGGGGCATATTACATATGATTGCTCAAATAGGAGGTTCATTTTCTTCACTGAATAGGGAGCAGGGAGAAGTACTGACTTCCAACTGATGAAAAAAGCGATGCTAGTGCTTAGCCCATGAAAAAGACTCCAACAAGAGTATCTTTGGTTGTCTTAGAAGATAATGAGTTCGAGAAGTGAGTATTTGAAAGAGATTCCCCCTGTTGCAGGAGTTGTCGGATAACTTGATTGACAATTTGCCTCCTGAGTGACTACCACCAAGAGAGATTCAACATGTCATTGATCTCTTTCTAGAAATTTTTAGGCCAAACCAACTCATTTATGGGATACAACCATCTGAGTATGAGAACTTTCAAAAGCATGTTACACACTTGATGGTTGGAGACTTGGTTCGTGGGAGTATTAGCCCAGGTGCAGTTCCAGCTTTGGTTGTGTCAAACAGGAATAACTACTTATTATATCATAACAAACTTTGGAATGATGAATGTGTTTCAGAGTTGTTTGGAATAAGCGTGGGCATAGATTTTGTAATATAGTTTCTTCAGACACATCAAGACAATGAATTTATCATGATTGTGATAAATTGGTTGCAAAAGTTTCTTGGGATGAAGACAAAGCTTCTCATACCCCAGGGAGAATGATGCGGAAGCCAGGGACCTGCATAATTGTAGAACACACGACGCAGGAGCCCAGAAGCAAATACCGCAGATTTTTGCAAATATTGCGATTGCTGGATGGACTGGACGGGAATGTCATCCCGTGAAATTTTCCTTACGGGATTTTTCCACTTGCCTTATTATCAAATCAACTAGAATTTTCTTACCTTTTTTGTATTTTCCCTTTCATTTTCTTCTAATTAGGGTTTAGTTTAATTATTAGTATACATATCATATGTAAAAATTGTTTTAGGAGACTTGATTTGGTTTGTGTGTTTAGAGATTGTATCTTTGATTTCTTCTTTAATGTAGTGTCATATCATTTTTTCTTTTGTAAGTGCTTTATGGTGGAATGTGTGGTGAATCTCCTTGACACCCTTTCCTCATCGTTTTGATGCTATCTTTGTCATTTTCAGCCTGGACAGCTGCTGAACTTGTTTATTTCCTCTCCAAACGCCGTTGATCACCCATATTATCATCCATTGCTATTCCACAACAACCTCCCTGCTAAATTTCCCTTCCGAACACCTTATAGTAGCCCTAGAATGGCATCATAACACATTGGTATCATAAACCTATACATGAAAAATGTGAATTTCACTTTTTAAAGGGTATTGAATGTGGTATTTCTGATATAATGTTAGGTTTTAGATATGTAAATTCATAAGAATTGTGTGGTATGTTATGTAAATGCCCTTTTTGAAAATCATGTAGCTTAAAAAGATTGCTGATCAGTGAACTAAGTTTTTATTTTTTTTTACCACTGAGTGTTTGATGAAATGTTTTTTTGATAGGTCAGTGAAGTGATTGATATAGAAGAAGAAGCTGTTGATGATGCTGTGATTGATAAAGTAGTAATTGATGTTTCAAATTTGGTTGGTTTTGTGGGTAAACCAGTTTTCCATGCTGATAAAATCTACGACCAAACGCCGATAGGAGTTGTTATGGGGCTAGCATGGACTGCTTTGGGCGGATCTACACTATATGTTGAAACGACGCTCATCGAGCAAGGAGAAGGCAAAGGCACGCTTCATCTTACAGGTCAACTTGGAGATGTCATGAAGGAGAGTGCGCAGATTGCCCACACTGTTGCCCGAGCAATTTTGCTCGAGAAAGTTCCAGAAAGTTCTTTTTTTGCAAACTCAAAACTTCATTTGCACGTACCTGCTGGCGCGACGCCAAAGGATGGGCCGAGTGCTGGGTGCACCATGATCACATCATTGCTCTCCCTTGCGACAAATAGGGCTGTAAGAAAGGATCTTGCCATGACTGGTGAGGTTACATTGACTGGACGTATTCTTCCAATTGGTGGGGTATGTTCCGCATTTTTTGTGCTCTTCTTTTAATAGTTTTTTGTGAAATATTTCTTTTTTTCCCTCTTGGCTTGAATTATAAATTTAAGCTTATTGACTAGTTTACAAGATTTGTTTTTTGTAAAGCATAACTTCGAATTTATTGTTGTGCATACTTATTCACCGTTTTGGTGGTTATGTGCAGAGTAACAGAGTATTGCTACGTAGTTTGAAACTCTGTTTGGCTCCCTCGCATTCAATAAAAATCCTTCTTTTCTCTTTTAAATTATCCTAGCGTCTCATATTTAGACAATTCAAATCAGACTTTATGCCATTTTTCTTTCGAGCCCCTTGATGATTTGACCAGAAGTGCAATGTCTTGTTATTAATTTTTCTTTTGTGTAGCCCCCTCTTAATACGTATGTCAAAGTCCCCATTTTTATGCATTGTGGTATGGTTAGGTTTGACTAACTGCAACTCCTAAATAAACATGCTGAAAGAGCAATTTAAGCTCCAGAAGCCTCTTAATTAAATATGCTTTGGCTGTTTCATAGGTTATCATTTTTAGTTTAATTTTAGGAAGATTTACATACATACTACTCAATTTATATGTGTTCACATATCTAACACCTAAACTTCAATTTTTACATATATGCAACTTATGCATGAAAAGGTGTATTTCATTTTTTGGAAGTTAGTAATAGTGGTATTTTTCATGTGATATGATGATTTGGTGGTGTAAATATAAAAAGTAAAGTTTAGGTGTTAGATATGTAGATACTTAAGAATTGGGTGGTCTGTATGTTAATGCCCCTTTATTTTATTATAATTTGTATTGAGACCTACATGCTGATTGGAATTAGAAGTAGTTTCCAATTGTACAAATAGCAACTATCTAAAGAACCAAAAGGGTATCTGCAGTATATTACTTCAACTATACAATTTCATAGCTGAAATTGCTCCCTATCTTTATTCTAAGTCCCGGTCTTCAATGTTCCGGTGCTTTCTTCAACCCGCGATCTGTGGGCTCCCATATATCATGAGTTCCCAATGGCTGGATCAGCAAGTTGGTTTATTTTCAGCCACCTGCAACAGGAATTTCAACACAAAAGTAGATTAGTGCAAATAATGAAATTTATATATATAGAGGTTAGAAAACGAAACTTGATTCAGGATATTTTTTGAATCAAGAATTGTTGACTTCTAGGCATAATGTTGACATGTTGTAGGTTTTTTCACAAATTCCAGCAAACTGCGGATAAAATCAGGAAGAGAGAAATAGGTATTCTAATGCTTTCATATGATACAGTAGTTATGATTAAGGATCTATCTGGGGCAGCTGAAGCTTATTAAAAAGCTACAACATAGCAGCTGTGGTACGAAGCTGCTGCGGGGAAGTTGTTTGTCAGTTTATTTTGTACAAGTGTGCAGCAGCTGTGCTGCAACTGTTTATGATAAAAAGACATTTCTACTCATGTACAATTGTGTTGTTCACAACAAAATCAGTCATTGTTGCACATTTCTTACATGAAAATAGTATTCAGTTTGAATATTACATAATAAAACTGACATCTCACTAAACAGTGAGTAAGAGAACAAGCATAATTAAAAAATAAACCTATTTAAATAACAATTATTACTATAATGATGTTGAATTTAAAATGCATGCGATTAATTTCATGAGATAATTTCTACTTCAATGAAACTCTTCATGTCTCATCACTATCGGAGGAGGAATCATTGAACAAATCCACCCAGATGAAAAAATCACAGTTCTCTGATCTATTCCTTGGACACCTGTAAAATTGTCTTTCTTAGCCATGCTTCTATCACAAAGTAAGTAGAAAGCACTATAATCCATAGTAGCAGTGCAATACTTTAAAGACACGAAAGACCTCCAGCTCATCTTTTTTTAAAGGTTTAAAATCACAAAGCATAAACTCTTAGATGCAATATTAGTAAAAAAAGAAGAATAGAAATATACCAAGAATGCTTATAAAGTTGTGAGGTCTCTGAGCTCAGTATAAACCAACGAATAAGATGTCATTATAAAAAAGACAATAGACCTTAAAAAAAAGTTCTTAGTTATCTTTACACCATAGAATATCTATGTCGTATTTGTCACAAAAGCATATCGCCACAAAGGCCATCCAGTAAATCCCCTAAGATCATTTATGTCATCATAGACCTCGAGCTTATTTTTTCTTAAGGTTTAAACCACAAAGCACAGACACTTAGATGCAACATTAGTAAAAAGCTAATAGAAATACATGAATAAAATTTTATAAAGTTGTAAGGTCTAAGAGCACAAAGTATAAACCAATGGGTAATTTATCACTACAACAAGACAGTAGATATTAAAAAAAAAGGTTTTTGGTTGCAATTAAATAATGTAATACCGAGTTTGTATGTGTCACTGAAGCATATCACCACAAAGTTCATCCAGAAAAACCACATCAGTCATTTGACTGAAAAATAAGGAGTTTTTAGTTATCTTTAAACCACGCGATATTGAGCTCATATGTGTCACAAAGTATATCACCACAAAGGTCGTCCCAAAGAACCCGTGAGGTCATTTATGTCATCATAGACCTCAAAACAAAAATAAAAATAAAAATAAAAAAACACAAGAAAAAATAAATCTTCATTATAAGCTTTATAATATCCATCGAGTAGTATAGATAATGTCCACCAAATAACGTACCATAGCAGTGGAACATAATGATGTCCAACAAATAAAATAAAATTCAAGCATTCAGATTGTCATGGAAATAGCGTAAAAATAGTTAACTCTATTATCTGGTGTCATCGATAGAAAGAACTCTCTCCTAGTCGGGTTTTCTAGCAACTTCATGTAAAACAAGTAAAGTGGCATTTCTTCATAAATTTTTTTGAATTTCCTCTAGAATTTTTACAACTTAGTGAATAGAAGTTGTTTGTGATGTGTTAGGCTCATTGATGCATGAAAATACTAATTGTGAAATTTGGCTTCTAATGAAATTCATACCATTTTTTTTCTTTTTATCAACCCTTGGATGTTTTGAAGGACTATTAGATCCAACTTCATTTAGGTTGGGGTTGGATCCTTCATTGGAGTCAGCAATTTGCTCAACATCTACATGCTCGGCTTTGTTAACAGACTCTCTTTAGCTTGGTGCCCATGCATTATCACCTGTGGCAACAGCTCTACCAAACATCCGATCCAATGTTTCTCAAGCTCAGGGTCAATGTCATTGAACTTGAATTTTTTTGCAGTTGGAACAACCTACACATTAATTCATAATTGATGTAATTGAAATTGATATTAAAAAAAGTTGAACAATATCTACATGCTCAGCTCTGTTAACAGACTCTCTTGCTTGGTGCACATGCATGATCACCTGTGGCAACACCTCTACCAAACATACGATCCAATTTTTTTTCAAGCTCAGGGTCAATGCCATTGAACTTGAATTTTTTTGCTGTTTGAACAACCTACACATTAATTCATAATTGATGCAATTGAAATTGATATTAAAAAAGTTGAAGAATTGGATGTGTCATGAATTTTTACCTCCAATTTCTCGGTCCACCATTCTTCCGAAACATCAACGGTTCGCTTTATCGGATCTCAATCCAAAGCCCGTCGATCCTTATTTTAACACTTTCCATATTTTCTAGTTCTTTTTCAACTGATCACACTTATTTTTCGATTGCATTTTATTATTTTCTCTTCCTATTCTTTTTCTTCAATTTTGTTATAATATTCTCCTATTATTTTTTATTAAAATAGGTGATTGGGCTATTTCTCCATTCAACCTCCTTAAGTGAGAGATCACAAAATATTAGCTTAACCTTTTTATCTCACATGACAGACTAACCGATTTCTTTTGTTTTAGAACAGACACACCACAACCACACCAACAACAAAACTACCACATAAATACCACCACCACCACTGCCACGACTACCCTCACACACACCACCATCACACCCCCACTTCTAATACTACCACCAACACACCACCAACACACCGCTACCACCACCACCACCACACCATCACTACCACCAACACACCAACATCACCACCACCACCACACAAATACCACCACCACAAATTTATCATCAACACCAACACATTCACTGCCACATCATCACAACCACCACCATCATAACCAACACACTAATAACAGACAACACATAATCACAATCACCATCATCACAACCACCACCATCAGACACAACCACCACCACAAATTTATCTTCAGTGGCCGCTAAGCAACAATAACGACCCATCAAACACAATGGTCGCAAACCACCAATAGCAACCACCCCTTCATAATACCTTCATATGTCACCAAAAAAAAAAAAAAAAAAAAAAAGAAACGCACTTCTTTTCTTGAAATCCACACATCCTTGTATGCCACCATCCCTCGCCTAACTCTGCGGTCACCGGCCCAAGATGAACCAGAAACTGCAAGGCCTACAAAAAAAATGCACTTCATATATGAAGCACAAACCACAAAGTGCAAAGAGCCAAAACCTCATGGACCTAAAATAATTCCAAATTTTACATAAAAAGGATATGTAATCTGGTGTTTACCCTTCCCTATATTCAATTTCTCTATATAGCAAAGTCCTAAACTACAAAACAGCAACCCAGAAACTACAATGAACAAAAAACTGTAAAGAGCAATGAGCAAACAACCAAAACCGCAAATACCTATATACTTCCAAATTTCACAATATAATTGATATGCAATCAGGTGTTTTCCCCTCGCTATGTTCTCAACTTCTCCATAGAGTAAAGCACTAAATCGCAAAAAACCAATCCATACATGGCAACCACAAACCACATATTTCTCGGAAAACGGGATTGGAATAGATCATTTATAGAAACTATTTCTCCCTATAGTAAAGCCACAAACCTCGATCAAGCCATAAATAACAACCACAAACCGCAAAGGGGAAATCCATAAATAACAACCACAAACCGCAAAGGGGAAATACCTTAAGGGCAAAGAGAGGTAAGAAGATACCGGAGGACAACGGAGATAAGGGAAAATGCAAACGATTCTCGGTGATTCTAACACGATGAGAGAGGAGGCAACCGCTATGACAAAGACACGGGAGAGGAGAAAGGGGAGCGAGGTAGATAGAACGAACTTTTGGGGTAGAGGAGAGATGTGAATGTAAGGAGGTGCAACCCGGTAATATATTAGCAATATAATGCGAGCCGCAGGGTCGAGCCCGCGGCCATGTTTTATAGAAATTTTCCAAATAATTTGCCACACCGCACTGAAGAAACATCCAATATAGTGTTTTCAAATCGCGCAGCATTTAAGCTGCCCAAAACGCAACATAAATGACAAAAAAAAGAATCTATTTCGGGCCTCTTAATGCACGATTAATTTGGAATCTGAACTTCTAAACTTATTGAAATTTAAGTTACATATAATTCTTATGGAGTAAAGAGCAAAAATAGTCCCCTGACTATTTACGTGCTTCATTTCAGTTCTTGAGTCTATAAATGCATCAAATTAGTTCTTAATATGAGCTGAAATAGCTCTCATTGAGGTCTATTTTAGCCCCATTTAAAAGAATTTGGGAACTAAATAGACATTTTGATAGAATTTGAGGATTAAAATGACCCTTGACAAAGAGTCAAAGAACCTTTTTGACACTTTTCTTAATTCATATGTCAATTTTTGGTTGAATTATAAAGTCTGTATGATGCGGCCATGAGAGGGGCGCCAAAGTCCCCACTCGCATTCCAGCACTAGAACCGACCGGTCCAGGCAAGGGGAGAGTTCAGCTCCTCCTCTTAGGTTTGGCGCCTCCTTTCAAAAATGGACCCAATCCTTTTTATCCTATTAGTATATATTTATTTTTTTGTGTTTTAGATTTTTAGTTTTTGTGTGTTTTTGTCGAGACAGCCGTCAACATCTCCAAATATTTCCTTTTAGGGTTGTATCCAAGGGTGAGCGGTGCTCATGCTTTATCTCATTCCGAGACGGTGATCCTCGACTTTTCCAATCTCTGCAACCTTTTCTCTGTCGTTGCCATCACCATAATTGTTGTAGTCGCTCCTAGAAAAGCACCTTTGTTATCTCCTACAACACCCATACCTTCCACCACCAATCCTCAACCGCTTACCATTCATCCCTGTCATAACCCTTCCCTGCCACCTACATCCATCCCATTGCAACCACTTTTTCCACTTGCAATCAGCTGCAGCCCTTTTCCTTCCTTACAGTCTACCCGCATAACACTTCCTCCTCCAGTCCAGCCGTCCCTTCTACCATCACCTGCCAAAAGTCACGCAATCCTTCTTCCCTATTACAACCCAACAGCAGCCCTGTAACACCCTCCCTGCTACTTTCAATCCATCCAACCAACCATAAAATCCTCCATACTTAATTACTTCCTCTCAAACCACAACACTACCACCCTCGACCTAAGCCTAGTTTGAGTTTGTGTTGTGTCTTTTGTTATTTCATATTTTCAAGTGTCATGGTTGTAATCTTTATTTGATTTTAGTAATAAACTTTGCATTTTCAGTTGTTTCTTGGGATACCTCCAGTATTATTTGGTATCAAAGCCAACCTAACACTAGTCTTACTCTAGGATTACCCAAATCAGCCCTCAGAAAAATTTCCCTTCCTTTTCACTCAAACCACCACTACACACCCGCTATCCCTCCAACATTAACCCCTAGTATTTGTCGCCGAGGAGATAATTGTCAGCACTTGATTAGGAGTTTACTGTGGAATAGATGCAACGACAACTCCGAGTGCTACAACGGATATGTGAGGGGTGAGATGCTTGTGATTCGACAGGTCCTTCAAATTGAGGCTACAGAGGAGCAGCAGTGGATTCTCCACAAAATATTCTACACCCATTGCAAAATTTTGGTGAGTGATGAAGCTCGCCCAACGTCGGGAGATTGACACGGGTATGTGAGGGGTGTGGTAGTCCCCACCCACATTCTAGCACCTGGATCGACTGGTCTATGTAAGGTGAGAGCTGTTCGGCTCCTACTTGTAGGTTTGGAGCCTCCTTTCAATAGTGTGCCCAATCGTAATTTTCATATTATTATATATTTGCTTTTCACATTTTTGGTTTT
>JXCR01010209.1:29691-90985 GCA_002079205.1 Phalaenopsis hybrid cultivar | reverse complement strand
CTTCATATCATTCTCTCCTCAATTTCAATAAGTAGATTAAGTTGTAGAGCCCTTCAAAATATTAATGTATGTTAGTAACGCCATATATATCCAAAGTGGGTTGCTTCATTGGTGGAATTCATTAATTTTTTTCTTAGCTTCAATTCTAACTCCATTTTCAAGTAAATGATGAGTATCCCTGGTCAAGCTAAGATAAGCTCTATCAAAAGTGCTCAAATAAACTAAATATTAAGCTAAGCTCTCCAAGCTACCTTGACTTCTATACAAAACTCATCACTTAACAGGCTATTAAACTCAATGAATTTTCTTAGTGGATTCTTTCAACAACATTCTAGTTTAGTACTCACAATTGACCCTAATGTCTTATTGCCAATTTCTAAAGATCATCCCTATTGAAAAACAAGTCATTTCCCTTGTGTTTATTAATCCATATATAATACATCTCTTATTGGCCACCTAAAACATTTTAAGTTATAATTAATTAATATTTTCCAATGCATCCCTAATGAGTCATTCCATCAAAAAAAAAATCTCACACAAAGTTAATTGATATTCCAAAATATTTCTTTAATAGTTAAAATTAGGGAGTTTCTTTTATGAAATTACCACGGTGTGTCATATCAATAATAAAAAAAACTAATTGTTCACTAATGAAAAGTTTTCTATAATAGTGAAATAATATTGAATTAAAATTAGAATTAAAACTAGATCAATAACTTGTCAAGTTATGCCCCTATATAGTTTATTTTGAGTCCAACTAGATAATTGTCGTGCAAAAGTCAAACCTTAGTACCCCCACATGGATGAAAGATTGTAGTTCAATTAGTCCAATTCTGTAACTTATTAAAGAACCCTATGCATATAAAAAAGAATTTTTAATTTGTAATAATTTATCAATTATATTTTTGAAGAATAATGAAGAACATTATGATAATTCTAAGACAAAGCAAATAAATAATTCCAACCTAATATTATGAATGAGAAAAAAATGTGAAGTTATTTATTATTGTTAAAGTTAACAAGATAAAAAAAAATGGTCTGATATAAAGTGGCCAATTAAAATTTTGTGAATTATATTAAGATCATTTTATGATATTATATCCTTAACAACATTAATGCCAAGAAAAAAAAATCACTTTGAATTGTAAAATTTATGATTTGTATAAAAAAATAAAAAATTTCATCTTATCTGCAATTCTAAGCATAAAAAAAGACCTCTTAAACTATAAACTTAGTCTCCATCAGATAATTACAATGACATAACATTTCAACATAAGGGAACACTGCCCTATAAACACAAGTATCCATTGCGATTATCAGACTGCTGTCTATGCTACACCTACCATTATGGTCAATTATTCTATCTCATCCATAAAAATTCTCTCTTAAATGCCCCTTTAAAACAAAGAAAGAGCAATGCAAGATTTAAGAATATATCTTTACATTCTAAAAGAATTAGCGAAGAATGAATTACTAAAATAATTTAAATAGTAAAACAAGTTAGTTTTGTGCTAGCACAAAATTCCACCCACCCTTTTGACACTCCAATTAAAAGAGATTTAATTTTGAGCTATGTACACAAAGAAGCAAATGCCAATAAAATGTTAACAAACAAATCAAACTTATAAGTTCCATACTAGTAAGGACATGATGCACACTCATAAATTTGAGTTACTGGCTTGTCTGTAATGATCCCACTATATGATGAATATGGTTAAGGACGATATATTGTCCAATAACAAGCCGAGATACTCTAGTTCTACTTGATTTCCTTAAAAAAGCTTTAAGCTGCATGGCAATATTACAATATGATTTAATCAAGCACAATATTACAATAAAGTGAAATAAATAAAAAAAAACTGAATTTGACAAAGAACATTACACACATCATGTTAATTAAATGATATAGACTGTTAATTTTAGTGACAAGCATAATTGTTTTCCCACGACACAACTTAACAAAGGAATTGGAGTCGTTTTCAAAATTACTTCGCCCCTCTTTTCCGAGTAGCTCCATTGTAGGGTCACATCACTGTTTTTGTCCCACATCATTTCAGTCAAAAGCTGCCTAACCTCCAATAATTCGCTGAGAATGCTTCTTACTTTTTCTTTTTTAAGGAAATAATTTTATTTTTCTTCCTTCGACATCATGGATATTCTCATGCTCATCTCATTAAGGTGGAGAAATAATTTGAGGATAAAGGTATTTAGAGTTAATGGATCATCAACATATTTTTATATTCACTTGCATAATTTTCGAATTATTGTTTTAGTGATAAATTTTTTAAATTTAAATTCAAGATCATGGAGGGTGAGGATTTGAGCATGTTTATAATTAAGGGATCTTTTTGACAAGACTAACCTGATGACACCAAAATTGATTTGATTTTAAGTCGAATCAAGATCAGATCAAATCATTAAAATATGTTTGGAGATTTCTGAATTGTTAATTAAATAAACACATGAACTCTAAATTTGACATGTTTATGTTAAAATTGAGCATCTTAACTAAAGGAATTCCAATGAGCCTATGCTTGCTTAAGTCTGAGGTCGTTTGAATTGTCAATTAAATGATCACATTAACTTTAACATATTTATATATAAACTGAGCGCCTTGACTAAGGGGATTCCAATGAGCCTATGCTTGCTTAAGTTTGAGGTCCTTTAGGCTCTCAAATCAATAGAAAAATGCCTATGATCAATAGGGGCTAATGTGTTGTTTGATTAGGTGGTTGGATAAGCTATTCGACAAAGGAATAAATCACCCTCTCCTAAAGCATATAAATTAACGCCTCTTCTTCATTTTAGATGTGGAGGGGAGTTACAAGAAAATGAATTTCAGAGCCACTTTTGGAATAAACACCCAATAATCACCTACGGCCTCCGTAGTCATAAACTAAACCCGACCATGGTCTAGTGGGCACCATTGGCCACTGCGTGCTAACGTTATATCCTAAATATGTACGTAGCATTTATCACCGCAATGGAGACCCGTCGATAACTTCTCGCCTTTGTAGCTACGACTACTGCCTCTCAACCGCTATTGACCACTACCAGCCGCCCCTATTTGTCATCAAGGGATATTGGTGCTTCATAAAGTTGTTTCCCAAATGTGGTCGTAATGTATAACACCGTATTGGATACCCGACAAGAAATTCTAGCCTCATTAGTCGCTAACCATAAATAACCACTACCCTTCATCATCGACGATCACAACTAACCACCCTTGCTCCCTGCTGCTGGTGACTCTTGCTTCTTAATCATGTATTCCAAATAAGGTTTTAACATATAACACTATATTGAAGAATCGATAATCTTTTTGACACTGCATCCGCTAACCACTGTTGACCGCGTCAACCACTTCTTTCGACCGTCATACCCAAAATAGGGAGGTTGTGCCCAACATATTTATATATTTTTTACACTATCAAATATTGTATTCAGTGTAAAACTGTAACCCCTATATGAGAGGAGTCCAGTCATCAACTACAACATATGTGGACAACTACAAGTACAACGTTGAACTGACACTACTGACACTACTGCAATCATTAACTTCGACTTATGTAGCCAACTAATATTATTGTGGTCATCTACTATGGACTATACAACCAATTACTAATTAAAATTTTCAATTACGGTTTTTGTGGCCAACTGTTGCTATTGCAGTCAGTACTACGACCTATGTATCCAACTAACGGTATTGTAGTCACTAACTACAACCAATGTGACCAACTGATATTTCACAACCACCAATTATGACTTATGTGGCCAATTAAGTCTACTACAGTTTCTAGCTACAACATCTATGACCAATTAACACAATTGCAGTCACCAACTAAGACCTTTATGGCTAACTAACGATATTGCAGCTTTCAACAACATCTTGTGTAACTAATTGCTGCCTATGTGAAAACCAATTACAGCCTTTGTAACCAACAACCACTAATACAACATACGCTTGTAGCCACACTGGATAACTATTATTATTGCAGCGACTTACTGCAACGCACATTATCAACTACATTTGATAAAGCCCAATTATGGTTATTATAGTTGAACTATTATTGTACATTTGTAATATCAACATTCCACGTTTATCTGCTCTAATTTGTAAGAATAGGGAACCTATGTACTTACAAATACATAAAGAATTAATTTGACTAGGCTAAACCCCAATGGATTTTTCTCAATCTAAGGATTTTCAAGGTAAAAAACATTTGGTGCTCCTCTTACTTTTAAATATTTTGTGTTGGATTTTCGCGCAACACTAAAATGTTAAACTATCACTATACCGCTGTGCATTTTTCGACACACAACAAATATATCAAAAAATATAAATTTTTATTTTTAAGAAGAGTCAAATTATTTAAAATTTAGATGAAATATTTTTAAAAATAAGATAACTTATTAAGATATATATATAAATATATATATATATATATATATATCCAAAAACTAAATGAGTATTCCCGTTATACAGGTCTACTCATGTAGCAATTCATTGCATCAAAAGATATTACGTGCTCTAATATAAGGGATGTTCAAACCATTCCCAAGCAACCAAAGAGAGAGGGGAGAAGAAGGGGATCTAGAGACAACAGTTACATGATTAAATCTACTCAATTTAGCCAACCAATGAGCAAACATATTGCTCTTCCTAGGAATGAAGGAAAATCTAGTAGAAAGCTGTCTAGCCAATCTCATGATTCTTTGTATCCAGTGAGCAATGTGTCAAGGAGAAGAAATCTGATTNCAACCAAAGAGAGAGGGGAGAAGAAGGGGATCTAGAGACAACAGTTACATGATTAAATCTACTCAATTTAGCTGGCCAATTAGCAGATATATTGCCATTCTTAGGAATGAAGGTAAATCTAGTAGAAAGCTGTCTAGCCAGTCTCATGATTCTTTGTATCCAGTGAGCAATCTGCCAAGGAGAAGAAATCTGATCCAAAATGATATGCACAAATAGCTTTGAATTAGATTCAACTTGGATGAAATGCAACCTACATTGCTGAGAGATCCTAAGAGCCTAGTACACAGCAATAGCCTCAGCTTTCAAGGCATCTTAAGCTACCACAGGAGAAAAGAAGTGAAGAAAACAACTTACAAAGTGTTCCCAGAAAACACCCCCAATACCAGCCTCGTCATGACTGAAACTGCCATCAGTATTGCCCTTAACACCAAAAGTGAAAAGGTTTAAGCCATGGCACAGTGGAAATTTGGAGACCTACACATAACACTCTCCCTTGCCTCAACTGTGGACAGATATTAGAAAACCCCTTGTGCTGGATTAATTTCATAAAGAAACTCATGTAGTTACTCACCACCTGAGATTGAGGAATAGTCATTTCCTCATATCTGGATCTGTGAACAGTGAAAAGTTGAGAAGCTTACCAATCCAACCAACAAACCTTAAAAGCAAGCCAAGAGAGGTTAAGAGTAGATAAAGAGAGCTGTGCAACCACAAAATTCCACACCTTTTGAGCAAAGGAACAAGTAAAAATAAATGGGACAATGACTCCTCCTCCTCCCTTCAAAGAATACACTAAGAGGGGCCGCTCAATCCCCTGAATTTAAGGATGTCATCAGTAGGAAGAAGTTTAAGAAACAACCTCCAAATGAAGAAGGACATGGAGGGAGTGAGAAATTTATTCCAACAGGAAGTTCCCCAATGCAAATTGTTCCATTTCTGCAAAGAATTATAAATAAAAGAAGAAATGGATTGAGAACAATGATTTTTAACAATGATCTTATCTTTAGTAGTAATATCAAATGGGGTTTTCATAATCTCTTGAATACAATCAAGAGGAAGGACAACAAAAAGAAGAGAGCCATTCCACTCATTTTCACACCAGAAATTAGCAACTTGAAGATTGGAATTAGAAACTACTGGAAATTTATGGATAAGTTTACCTTCCATGGACCAGTTATCCAACCAGAAATTAACTTGACCTTTACCTAGTTCCCATATAAAGAGATCCTTAACTTGAGCTCCGACCTTAAGCAAGTTCACCCAATTTTTAGAGTATCCTAGACTCCTAAGAACCAGAGTAGGATGAGAACATTTGCAATATTTTGCCATAAAAAAGTGTGCCCACAGTGAATCCTGCTATATAAAACTACTCCACAATTTACACAAAATCACCTGACAAATATGATTCAACCCTTTAAAACCTAATCCACCAGCAGAAACAGGTTTGCAAACTTTTTGCCAACTAACCCAATGCATTAGCTTTCTTTGTCCCGCCCATAGGAACCTATTGAAACTTGTTTCTAAAAACAGTTGGGTACTCTTCTTCATGACATTCATTAGCATCAGGTAAGATGGAAAGGAAGTAAGGATGCTTTTAAGTAAATTAATTCAGCTCCCATTGGAAAGAAAAGAGGAAGTCCAACAGTTAAGTTGATCATGAATCTTAGTTATGATGCCATCATATTGAATCTATTTAGTTATGATGCCCATTTAGAAGTTAGACCCCCAAATACTTCATTGGAAGGGAGCTAGCACTAAAGTTGGTAAAATCTATAATTCAATTTCTGATAGAAGCTTTCACATTTTTGATGAAGACGATGAGGCATTTTTGATTATTGAAGCACAGACCAGAGGTGTCTTGAAATTCTTGAAAGCACTTAGATAGTAATTTAACAGCAATTTTAGTAGCTTTAGAAAAGATGATCACATCATCAGCATACGCCAAATGAGAGATAATTAAAGTAGACTTATGACTAAATTGCATATGGGAAGACTAAGTAAACTTTAAATTTGATAGTCTTGAAAAATAATCAAATGCAAGAATGAATAAGGTAGAGGAGAGAGGTTCCCCTTGTTTGAGCCCTTTGGTAGCTTTAAAGAAACCATAAGGCTGAACATTAATAAGCACTGAATTCATGTTATTGTTTAGCCATCTCATAATCAGTTTAATGAAGTCCGTAGAAAATCCCCTAACCTTTAGAACATCAGAAATAAAGTCCCATCTGACTTTATCATAAGCCTTTTTCAAATCCAATTTAAAGATTGCATTACCCCCTTACATTTTTTTATCCAGATCCAACAGTTCCTGGGTCGAAAGAATTATCAGCAATATTTCTCCCTCAAACAAAAGTTGATTGATTCCCACTGACCAAGAAAGGGAGATGAGGCTGGAGTCTAAACATAATGATTTTACTGATTACCTTTCTTAGGACATTATTTAAGCTGATAGGTCTGTACCCTTCACACTTGTTTCTAAAGAAGTCTTGAACAACCATAATAACAACATGCTTTGTAATGGAACATATCAGCTTATAGAATGCATAAGTGAAACCATCAGGATCTGCTTTGCCAAATTTGTTATTCATCTTGAATAGAGGTAAGATGAAGTTGATTAGTGTAGGCATGCTCATGTCTGAAAATATCAGCCAAGATTGAAGGTTTAGGAGTATTGGGATGGGTAAGGAGAGCCTAAAAATAATTGACAACATCTTCTGCAATTTCTGAATTGTTATGAAGCCACTCTCCATTAAAGTTATGAATTTTGAAAAAAGCATTACACCTGCTTCTGTAATTAATGCAGGCATGATAATATTTAGTATTTCTGTCCCCCTCCGCAAATCTAGCCAAAGTAGCTTTCTATTTTAGAAACAGTCCTTGAGTGGCTATGACTGAGAGTAATTGTTCATTTGAAATGTCTAAGGAATGTTCCTGAGTCAATCCAGCCTCTAGATCTTTCTCCAATTTCTTAACCTCTCCTTAACCTATTTCCACCTTTCTAAAAACTTTACCAAAACGTAACCAATTCCATTTTTTCAGCTCATACCCAATATTTTTTTGTAGGCTACACAAATTGATCCAGAAGTTGTTACTAGGATTGACCTTCCAAGAACTAGAGACCACCTCTAAAAAATCAGGATGAGAGGTCCAAACATTCAAAAATCTGAAAGGAGAAGCTCCTTAATAGAGATTTTTTTTATGGAAACCAATAAATGCCTATGGTCAGAACCAAGCATAGAAAGAGATGTGAAATTAGTGTGTAAAAAGTTCTATAACCAGTGATCATTGAGTAAAAAATGTTCCAATCTTTCCCAAAGCTTTCCTCTTCTCCAAGTGAATTTAGGGCCTTGGAAACCACGGTCATGCTATCCAGCTTCCTGAATTGGGTCTTTGAATTTGGTAATTTTATTAATGTCCACTGATCTACCACTAGATTTTTTAGTAGGGGAAGCAATACAGTTAAAATCACATCCCTCTAAACAATTACTAGTTATGGAGCCATCAATTAAGGAGATTTGATCCCATAGTTCAGATTAAACAGGACAAGTACACTTAGCATAAACAATGGTAGCAAAACAATCTAAATCACCAATATCAACATGTAAATGAAAAAACTGTGGAAGATATCTCAAAATAGACCAAACAACCTCTTTTCTGCAAAGGATCTAGGTCTTCTGACTTGTATTAATGAAATGCTGAAAACCATGAAATTTTTTAATAATAAAAAAAGTGTTTTTTGGAAATCATTGGCTCTAATAGAGAAAAGCACCATAATTTATACACCTTGATCAAATGAAGGAGTCTATGAAGGGATTGAGGGTGAGCAATACCCCTCACATTATAACATAAAAAGTTAATCATGATGGCTAGTTTTTCACTTTCCCCTAGTCCTGAAAAGGGAATCTAGAACTTGATTAAGAGAGCTACCTGCTGGAGCTGCAATGCAAGCATCTTGTAACCTTTTTAATTCATGTAGACCTTTTTTCTTCTTCTTAGTCTATTGAAGGTTCCTTTGATGCTCCAAAGAGGTAGAGATAATATCACCATCAACAGGCTGAGAAAAAATAGAGCAACATCATCATGCAAAGGCAAATCTGGATCTCCAGAAGAAATGTTTCCAATAGAATTCTTCTTTTTCCTGCTTGATTGTTGGACCTACCACTCCTCCAATGCATCAGCCAGAATGGTAATGATAACATCCTCTTAAGGGTTCAAGTCTTCACCCAAAGAGGAAGAAGGGGGAGAGTCTACCAAATCCATTGGAGTCATATGATCAATCTTAGGACCCCCCAAATTGTCAATCCCACTAAGGGGCACAACAAGGACTCCTTTAGGGAGAACCAAAGGTGAATTAGGGGGATCTTCTCTGATAGCCGAATTGTTATTCCCAGCTAGGGGCTTTGAAGAGAACATTGTGGGAGGAGCCAAATGTTGAGAGTCATTGGGAGCAATAGAACCAGCAAGGATCATTGAGTGGTTAGGAGAAGTGCCTGAGTTCCCATTACCAGGTTTTATGGCTGAATGTAATCTGTAGCATTTTTCATTGGAGTGACCAAACATCTTGCAATGATTGTAATAAAATGCCCTTTGCTCCATCACCATAGGTTGTACATAACCATTGTGTTCTGTGCCAAGCCAAATTTTTTCCATGTCAGTGAGAGTAATGTCCCTCTCAACTAAAACTCTAGCAATGACAGGTCTAGTAAGATTAAAGGTGGAAATATCCAACTTCAATGGTTTGCCAAACTGATTACCAATAGAATACAAAACTTTATGATTAAAACAGGGTAACTTAAGTTCAGGAAGTTTATACCAAATTGGAATGATAGGGGGTTCTTGTGTTGGGTCAAAGTCCATGGACCATTTAAGTATTTTCATTTGCACTTCCCCTATAGGAATATATTTTTTAGAAAATATCTGAATATAGTCCTCTTCAGTGGAAAGTTGAATCATAATGTGTCTTCCATAAAAAAGTCCAACTTTCCAGCTGCCCACCAATTTGAAATCATGAAAACCTTTTCTAATTACTTCCATCCGTGGATGCCCAAATTGGAACTTACACACCAAAGTAAACTTGTGAGCTTTGGTTAGAGAAACCATCTCAACTTCATGAAAGATCAAAGCAGGCATGCCTACCTTCTTAAAACCTTTATTAATGAAACTATAATCCACTCTTCTAGCCATAGCCTCACGGTATAGTTGAGGGAATAATAGCTTATCACCTAAATTTGAACCACCTTCACGACCAACAACTTCCACATAAGAGCCATTTCCCACATAATTAGGGTCAACTGTAGCTAAATCCATGGACAAAGAGCAGAAAGACAGAGCCAGAAGCAACCAGAGAACAAACAATCCATAGAAGAAACCCGTGCCAACCAATGGAATAATAACGTAGGAGAAAAGTTCAAAAAGGTAAAAACCCGGGAGGAGCCAGATGCAAAGAAAACAAAACCAAGAAACCCACAAAGACAAACAGCTCCAAAAGTAAAACCAAAAGCACCCATGGAAAGATCTAGAAAACCAATTTTCCCCAAACCCTAGCAGAGGAACTTCGACAACTGCTTTCCAAACTGGTCTTGAAGTTATTTACTTAACAAAACTCATTATAACTAATTAATTAATTAAACAAAAATAAAATAAAATAAATGTATTTATGAACAAAATAGTCCTATATATCAATTCAGGGAACCTTGTTCAATCATTAAAGCTCACAAATAATCAATTAAATTTTTTGCTCTATTAAATTCCTTATTGTTTAGATAAATTTAATTTAATTTGTGGGAAAATTTCTTTTCACAGATTTGCAAATGATCCCTCAGCAGAATCCTAAATTATCCTCTGGAATATGTCTCGACAGATACATTGTAAAGAAGATGGAAAGAAGAGTGAAAATAATAGGTGTAACATGAACAATTTCAAGGAAAAAAGATCCATCCTCTCATTCATAAAATGGTCCTTATTTATAATCAAAACTGTCACTTGATAAATTTACATTTTTACCCCAACTTTAAAAAGATGTTCCAAGGCATTTACCCTTATTTACTTGTATTCAACACATATTGGTTTTTTTCTTTTAGATTTCTTTTCGTAATTATAACTAATACTGAGATCTTTCCAGATCTATAACTAAGCCTGACACCCTTTCATACTCATAACTAACATATAAACTTTTCTCATCAACTAATGTTAACTATACAACATTCTAAGTTTTAGGATTGATATGCCTTTAGATCGGTCAACTTAGCTGTCTTGGGTTGACTTATTCCTCATAAGTATCGATCGACTTTGACTTTGGGCTTCTTTCAAGTGATAACGAACCAACTCTACGAAGTCTGGTGTCGTTTGATAACCGAACATAATTTAATCCGATTGGCTGTTCATCGGTCAGTTAAGTGATCTTTCTATTGTTTGGCTCATCGAGCCATTTAAATCTATTACACCTTTGGGTTTCTCCTCTTTCTCTCAAGATTGTTTGATTGTCCTAAGATTCATGCTGACAATTTTTTTTCATATATTAGTTCATCGATTCTTTTGCACCTTGAAGGCTGTGCTATAATGACAGGAGAACCTTCATGATGAAAAATTTCATTTATAATCTCAATTGTTTAATAAATTAATGATTACTTCCTAGAACACCATTAGAGCTTTGCATTCATCCTGAGAGCTAGTCGAGAAATTAGGAAGATTAGGGAGAGAATCAATGGGACTAACTTCCAACCTATGAGGTAGATCAAATGAATAGATTCGAAAGGACAATGCTAAAGCTTATCATTCATCTTGATAACTAGTTAGAGGAATATTCAAATGCTAGAGTTTATTTAGCTTTGCTGGGGAATTTGGTTTAAGGAGTTATGATGTGAATTTTTGTTGTGTGTGGACAAAGTAGGAAAGAGGACATTAGAACTTATTATCAACCTAATTGGTGCACAAGGGCAACCTGATCAAGATCGATGAGATGGGGGTCTAAACTGAAGGCAAGTAAATAGTTCAAAGTAGGTAGCTCAAGGACTAAAGTCTACCCCGAGCTCTTACCCGATTGTCTTAAAATTTATTCATTGGGCTTTAGACTAAATTATAGAGGTACACATAATTTACTGGGTTTACATAGTTATGATAATGACTTATCAAATTCTATGTGCGGTTTGAAGTCAATGAGCTGAGAAGTAGGAAAATTTATATGTTGTATTGATTTATGTTAGTTTGTTATTTAGGAGTTCAATGAAGAAGACTAAGAAAGGTTCCTGAAAAGGTTGTTGTTTGCTCAAAACTTATTTTAGATTAGTAAAGGCATTACTTTACCGTACCCAAAAATACAGTAGAAGCAATGAACCAAGTTGCTCGGTGCAGAGGGCCGTGTTTGGGCTTAATCCCAAAAATGAAAAGCTAATGCCAGCCTGTTCTTCAAGTTCACACTAGATATGCTCAGCAATCCCATCTCAATAATGTGAAATAATATACAAGAACCCATTCTAGATTTACATAGCTATGCCATCAGTCTATGTTGGGGCCAGGGTGTCAACAAAATTGATAAATATGAGAAAGGAAAGATACACTTCTAGTGTCCAATGAGCTAGACTGAGTTAATAAGTTTCATCTCAAATCAAAATTACTAGCTTAAAGGATTAACCTATATAAGTTGTTGTAACTTTTTTTGGTGTGTGATAGACTATGAAAAGATTCTTAGCCTAAAGGATTGATCTCTAGAACCAACCTCAGCTGGTTTAAGATTAATAAATCTAGCTCCATCATGTTGGTGCCTTGTCAGACATACTTCAACTTTGGATGGACCTAAAGAAGTTTAAACAATATTTTTTGTGCATTGTGTTTATGTTAAAATTCTGTTTTGTTAGATCAATTTGTTGAATTGTTGCAGTAAAAAGTTGGTCCACTTTTGAAGAATCAATAATTTTTCAGCATTATATCTTATCCAAATAGTGACTGAGATAGTCTAAGGATAATAACCTTAAGAGGCTTTGATGTTCGAGATTTTTTGATTTTGTTGGAGGTTTATATTTAAAATAATTTTTTTTACGATTTTGATTGTTGTGTTTTTTAGTATGTTGGTGTTGTAGTTGATTTTGAAAAAGTTGTTGATTTAATTTGTGAATGTTTATTTTAAAAATGTTGCTTATTTTGAAAAGAATGCCTGTTTTTCTTATGTTTGTTTGTTTGGAAGGAAGTTTTAAGGATCTTAAGTTTAGGAGTTTCCATACTAGTGTCTATCTAAAAATTGATTTATGTTCATTTCAACATCATCTTGATAAGAGTACGAGATTCATTCAACATTACTTTCATTCAGTCATAAAAGAAATTACTTTTAAATAAATGAACACAGTTTATTTATGAACATATTCATTATCGTTGGTACATTCATATGAGTTGACAACAAATTTTTACAAACATAGCAAATGACAAACATCAACAGTCATGCTATCAGAACATGAATAACATTAGATCTTCAAAGTTGTAGTGGTTTGGTGCTTTTCAACATAATGTCTTTGACATAGCTGAGTCGTTGCTTCAAGCTTTTTGTCTTTCTGAAGGAGATAAAGATTCATTTTTTATAGACAGAAGGTACATAGTGCCTACCCACTAAACACCAATGTCGATCTCAAAAGTAGAGTGACCAAGTACGATTCAAAATACTCAACAGGGCCAATTATTTTATGTTCTTTGATGAAGATGCTACACAAACAGAAAATAGAGACCATGCAAAATAGATGCTTGAGGTTGTGAGAGTCAATATGTGGTGTGATACAATCATCTATGTCACATATATCAATGATATGCATGAGAGAGGTAAGATGTATCATAACACAAACCTCTTGATCATGAATCAAACACCAGAGGAATGCCAACTACTTATTTACTCTATATAATTCGTAGTATATTTTTCTTACTATCTCAGATGTAGTTGCAACAACACCCATATTGAAGAGTTGCTCTTCCTTTACCTTTCATATATCTCTCAGGCTCATTATAGGTGTGCCTCTTACATTCTCCCCGATGGCCTTTATCCTGAAAAATATAAATTTTCTAAATTTTCTTTTGCTTTTTTTATTTTTTAAAAAGCTTTAATGAAGAGTCTTAGCCTTTCAAAAATGTTCACGGACTTCCCTCGGACTTGCTCAAAACACTCGAGACTCTAGCCTTTCATCCTCTTACATCAGGTTAATGGCCTGTTAGTTTCACCCTCTGAAGGTGATTCAGGTCTTTCAAAGGAAAAGGAAGGTGATGTATATGTGAATCTTCTATCTCAAACCATTTGTGACAGTTCAATGGATACATACTCCTCAACGGTGCATGCTCGTTTGACACCTACTTCCCTTGTCATTCTATCATGTTTTTCTTCTCAACCTTTGATCTAGTGTCTTTTGGAAATCATAGTCATTACCACTATGTATTTGCCTCCATAAGTGTGTCACTAGGAGAAAGCTTGCCTTCATGCAAGTAATTTTTGAAACGGCTTTGCTAATCTAGATCTTCTTCTTTATGTATCATTATGGTAACCTATTTTTCAGAGTTTTAGTGACACATATATTCCATATTGATGGTCTTGGAGTTTGATTGAAATGGATTCTTATTCAGGACAAACCATTTCTATAGCTAAATTTTCCAAAGCATCTGTGATAGTGTAGTTACCACAGTGAATTCTGTATATAGTAACATTTGGTATTTTTTTAAGTAACTTCATGGTGTACTGATGATACTAGTGGATCATGGGCCCTATTGTCAAATATTTTTCAGTAACTTGATTAGTTATCAACTGTGAATCTAAAAAAATCTTTATCTTTTTAACCTCCATTGTATTTGCTAAGTGTAATTAATGAGTATGGCTTCATATTCAACTTCATTTTTATTACATGGCTTTGAAAAGTGATATGCAAATCTCAAAATTCTCCGATCAAGGGTGATGAAGATTAACCCAATCCCAAATTTTTCGAGGATGGTTTCATGTAAGTTAGTATTTTTCTTGGAAGTTGATGCCCCATCAAAATAAAGTTCTAGCAAGGTTCATCTTGTTCTTTGAGATTGAAGTTTTATTTGACAGGAAGATCATCATTGAGAATAGAGTCTATAGGTAACAAGTCTACTGCGACAAAGTCTATTAAAGCTTTACCCTTAATTACATATAAGGGCACATATGTTATGTCACATTGAAATAGAATTAGCAACCATCTTGCTAGTCCTCCAGATAACATCGGGCAAGTCATCAAGTATTGCAAAGGATTGAATGTAGAAATATGCCTGATTTTGTGAGAGAGCATGCAATATCTTAATTTATGAATTGCAAAAATCAAGGCGAAACAATGCTTTTAAATTGGAGGATAATTCTTTTTGGATAGTATCACCCAATCACTCAAGTAATATAATTAATTCTCTTTTAATTCATCATTAATTTGAGCTAATAAGGCACCAAGTGATTCATCTAAAGCATCAGTACATAATATCAGTGGCCGCTCTAGGATGGGCACTACTAATATGAGATGTGTTGTCAAATGTTATTTTTTGTTTTCAAGCACCTATTTGCATTTGTCATTATTTTTGGCCAATGCATAGAATTGTTGGCATTTTCTCGAAAGGTTAGAGATAAAATGTCCCAGATACGACAACTTACCTTGAAGTGGTCCTAATTGAACTAAGGTTTTAAGGGGTGGCATTTACAATGTAACTTTGATCTTCACTGAGTCTATTTTAATCCAAAAAATGTGGTACTACAAATCTTAAGAATTTTCCAGAAGTTATAGAAAATGCCCATTTTAGAGGATTCATCTTAGGATTATATAAAAAAATCATTCAAAAACAATTCTCAAGTCATAAAGATGATTTTCTTTTTCTTTGCTTTTGATCAACAGGTCATCAACATAACATTCAAATTATTTGTGTATCAACTCAAAAATTTTTTTTTGATCATGGCGTAATGGTAAATGGCATCTACGTTCTATAGACCAAATGACATGGCTTTATAATAAAATACTCCAAAGTCATTTTGATTTGTTTGTAGCTAGAAAAACATTAATAGATGAAAAGATAGCGTGTGAAGTAGCAATATCTACCATTAGCTCTCATATGGGCAATGAGAATTCATCTGTGGGACATTCTTAATTCAGATCTCTAAAATTTATTCATATATGGATCTATCTATTCTTTTTCTTTACTGGCACAACACTGGCTAACCACATAAGATACTTTTCTTATCTTATAAAACCAGTCTTGATAAATTTTTAACTTCAACAATTACTTGTTACTCGATTTCTAGCATTGTTCTCTTTGGAGAATGTTTTACTGGTGTGATTTCTTATTGTACTTATACTTTATGGACTCCTACATTAAGTGATAATCCCATATTTTCTTCATAGCTCTAAAAAAATATATTCATTACTTCATAAACAAACAAACATGGTTTTTCAACTTCTTTTATTGAAAAGAAAGCCTATTAAAGTAGGTCTGAGGTTTTCTTGAGTTTTGAAATTTACTTCTTTTAATTCATTGATTGTTGATTTTATTTCTTACTCAAATTTAGGAGGTGCATCTCCAATTAAAAAACCATATGAATTTTCTAAACAAAATTTCTGACTTAGGTGAGTAGTTTCTGGATAGGTTTCTTCAGGTTCTAAATGACCTACAATTGAAATACAATATTCTTTGTTATCTGATGGATCTATAGTAACAAATCAGACACTAGATCTTGAATTATCCTTCTTGTTCTTGGCATCCCAAAGAATTGCAAAATGGTGTGACTGTTGTTTAGACCAAGTGCAAGCCTTTTTCAACCAACTTTAGCACATAAGGTGAATAACAATCAAATGGTAACTCTACCAAACCATTGAAATTACTTTTTTCAAACTGAATTTTTGCTACTAAACATTTAGATGAAGACCCTTGATAAAATTTTTAATTTTGATATCCATCTAGTTGGGGGTGTAACTTTAACCTCCAACCTAGCTACCATCTTTGAGGACAGCGGGGTCAGGGTCAAAATACAAATTTATTGGTTGATTTCCTTGTAAACTAAAACTTTTGTTCTATTTTCTTTTGCAATCATTGTTCCATCTTCTATATTATCTTTTTCTAGAAATTTTATCTAGGGAATAATAGACTGCACTCGAGTGTTAGCTTCATCATCTGAGTCGAATTCAAAGTCGATATACACATGAGGGGTTCTGTTCTTCACATTTAGTTTTATTTTAGAGTCTCTTTCGATTATATCTTTTTTTGAACTTTGAGAATGCTAGACTATGATTTGTGGTTGATCCTCATAAATGAAGGCTATTTTTTTTCTTCTTTATGTTTTCCTTTGATTTTCTCTTTTTTTTTCTTCATTCTTTATTGTAACATTCCCTTTTAAAGTTATTTTCTCTTGTATGGCTATTTCTTTTTTGTCATCATGTTTTGAATTCTTAATTACAAATATTTCGTTGAAAAGATAATATGATTCTTTGAAACATGATTAGTGCATCCTCATAAATTCCCACCTCATGAGTGGAAACTGTTGTAAATCTCCTATGATGTCTTGTTCAATTCCATCACAATAGTATTTAATACATTGATGAAGTGATAATGGCACCATTCTATGTTCATGAAGCCAAGGTTTTCAAAGAAGTGCATTGAAAGGTGTATCCGAGTCAATGATATGGAATTTTGCTTATTGCTCCTTCACTATTCTGGTTAAATCCTCATAGTAACATTGTATTAGATGAAAGTCTATGTGTGTCCATGATGAGGCATGCGAGTGCTTTTAGATTCATAATATTCACAGATGCACTTGGATCAATAAGAACTTTATATTATTTGAATTGCCAAACATTGACGACTATATATAGTCGTTGATTATGGTCAGTCATTCCCAATAGAAGTTCATCATTTGTAAATAATAGTTTGAATCCCACATTAAGAAAGTTTACTTCTCCTTTAGGGGCCATACAAATTTGAAGATCCTATAGTGTCATGATTAATGACTCGCTCATTTCTTTGGATAGAATCAGGCTTCATAATTATTGATCTTGGCTAGTAATTTTCTTAGAAGAGAAAGTATATCATAATCAACTTTGAAGATTTCTTTCAAGGGATCATCCTGGATAGGAACATCTTGTAGTGGTGTTGTGGGTGATTTTTTTTCACCGATTTGTTGGTCGCCAAATTAGAAATTATTGGTTGCCGAAATGGATATCCTAATGCCCGGTTTTAAAAGATGTTTAATATATANATATATATATATATATATATATATATATATATATATATATATATAAATATAATTTATAAAAAATTAATATTTTAATTTATAAAAATACAAGACTGAACCGATCTCATATCTACAATAGTTTAAATGATCGAGCACAACACTGCAAGCAATATATCTTCCTTGAAGGATAGATACACTACTTGCTGGTGGTGCTCGATTATTTATATTAAAGAATTTATGACATCCATTTTAGTCTGCGAAAAACCATTTTTATGTTGACCGACAAATTTTCCTACCTAATATAAAAGATTAGGTAGGGTTTATATTACTTAGGTTCTTAAAGCTTCATATAGAGGCAGACCCCTATAGTTAATTATATCTAAAATGACCAAGGTCAAACAAGAAAACTCTCGATTTATATCAAAAAATATTGTCTCCAAGAATTTTAAAGAATATGAATTTTCATAGATCGAACCAAGAAGTGTCAAATGGGAGAGGCACAAATTGGGAACATTATTATGGAATCCAAAAGAAGAAAACTAGGGGGTTTCAAAGTTCTTGAGGAGAACCTCATGACTTCCCAAGCTATCCTATGGTTTGGCATCAATTTTGAGAAGAAAATTATTCAGTGTTTCATCCTGCCAACTTAGTTAGTTAGGGCTTACATTTGCATGATGCAATAATACAAATATCCGGGAAGATAGGAGAGTTTATATCGTAACGAATGACAACCTCGGAATCCTAAAATGAGTTAAGGCTTGGATTGCATGACATGATCATACAAAGATCTAAAGATGAGTTGAGAATTTATGTTGCACTCAGCAGATAATCTCAAAGTCCTATGACTTGTTTATTTAATTCTACGGATTTGCTGTTGTAGATCCACTTACTATTGTAGAATCATGTCCTCGTAGCTAGCTCCAAGCTCCCTAGTGAAGTAGCAGTCCTAAAGTCTAATGGTTTAAAGTTTTAAATGACAAGTTCAGTTCAATCATTATGTGGGAAGGGGTTAGAGTTAATTAGAGCGACACAGATTAGGATGCCACGGTACGTCATTCAAGTAACAATATTTTCTTTTGAATTTACTTAGCTTAAATGAGTTGTTAAACTCATTTAAACAGGGGAGATCTCATTGGCAACCATGGGTTATCTCATCTGAGGGACTCTTGTAAATTCAAAAGGACGTATTGTGAAGTTGTATTTCAAAGGATTTATGGTTACCTTTTAAAGGGTTTAAATTAATTTTGAAAATTGTTGATTAATTTTGAAAAAATTACTTTTTTGTTTTTGATGTCGCATGGAGATTTGCTTAAAGTTTTGCAAAGTAAAGTAAACATGTACAAGTAAGTAAGTGTTGTAAAGAAAACAAAATTTGCATAGCAAAATGTAAATGCGTACCTGTCATCTTCTTGCACTCCTCCTGAAAGAGTAGCTTTTGCAGTATATATATGATTTTACAAGAATAGGAAAACAAGAAGAGCAGTAGAAGGTGTAGTTACCAAACCCCAAGTCATGACTTGATGAGTCCCTGAAGGTTTTAATGGATGATTTTCTTGAGCAAAGAATAATAAGTTCAATTGTCCTTAAAAAATATTCAAAAGGTCATAAAAGTGTTTTGGGGAGAAATCCCTAACAACCTTTAAATCCTTTTAAAATGTTTCAAGTTCATTTGAACCTATTATGTTGTTCAATTAATCATCCCAAATTTTAAATTTATGGAATCCAAAGAAAGAAAACTGAGGAGAATCTCAATGACTTCCCGAGCTATCCTATGGTTTGACTTCAGTTTTGAGAAGAAAATTATTGAGTGTTTCATCCTGCCAATTTAGTTAGTTAGAATTACATTTGCATGACACAATCATAGAAACAAGTATTGTTCTTGCTTATCAGTTAATTTTGAGAAAAGTATAATAGGTAATGTAGATAAATCTCCTAAGAATACATACTTTAAATGTGTAGGAAGTGTTTTTAGTTCTAGTTCAGGAGGTTTCTCAACAAATGAAATCAAATTCCTGTTACTTTCAGTAGGATCTAAAATTTCAAATGTTTCCTGAACATAATTGAAATCCTCTTTACTCACTTCCATAGATTCATCTTGACTTTTAACCTCATTTTGATATTCCATATATTCCTTTTCAAATTCTCTTTCAAAAGTCTTCTTAAAATATTCGTGGCTTAAATATTTATTAATATTCATTCTGAAGCATTCGATCTCTTGCTCTTTTGTAAGGTATCTCATTAATTTTACAATATTAAATGTAACCTCTTGATTGCTAACTTTTATAGTTAGTTCTCCTTTCTGTACATCTATGAAAGCTCTTCCAGTGGGTAGGAATGGTCTACCTAAATTGATAGGAATTTCTTTATCTTCCTCCATATCCAATACATTAAATTCCATATGAAAAATAAATTTATCAACCTTTACTAAAACATCTTCTATAACTCTTTTAGGACAGGTAATCGAACGATCAGCTAATTGAAGAGTTAGAGTAGTCAGTAAAATATCTCCTAAGCCCAACCTCTAAAAATTGATAATGACATAAGATCAATAATGGCTCATAAATCACATAAAGCTTTTCCATAAAATTGTTCACCAATAACACAAGGAATTGTAAAACTTCTAAGATCTTTAAGTTTTTCAGAAAGCTTTTCTGAATTATTGCGCTACACTATTCACTAAGTGCAACAGTCTCATTATCTACAAACTTCATTTTCTTATTAAGTTTATCCTTCATGAACTTCACATATCTTGACATTTGTTCCAAAGCTTCAACAAATGGAATGTTTATCGTTAATTTCCTTAAAATTTTAAAAAAATTACAAAATTGGTTATCTCTATGTTTCTGCTTCAATCTTTGAGGAAATAAAGATGGTGGTCTTTCTACAGAGATTTTCATTGTTTAATAGGACTTTCTACTTCAAAATGAACATCTTCATTAGATTTTTCATTTTCCACCACATCTTGTTCAATTTCAGCTTCTTGTTGAACTCTATTTTCTAATTCTTTTCCACTTCTTAGTTGAATAGCTTTAATTTTCTCTTTGTTATGATCTTTAGGATTTACTTCAACATTACTAGGCAATGTTCCTGGAGGTCAATTGCTAAGTGCGGCAGCAATACATCCAAATTGATTTTCCATGTTTCTAATTGCAGCTCCTTGACTTTGTAATTGACTTCCCATTTGCGATACCAATTCTTCCATTGATAAATTTTTCTCCTTACTCTGCAAATTATTAAAACTTGGGAGGTAATAAGGTTTATAAGCTTGATTCCCTTGATTATTGGAGTTTCTCAATGGGTTCGCAGTATTGTTTCACCATTGCACATTTGCATCATTAGAATTATTGATACTCCAACTAAAATTCTAATGATTCTTCCAACCAGGATTTTAATAATTGGCATAAGGATTATTAGAACGATTGTTTATTACATTTAAAATCTCATAAGAAGATTTAGATTTTATCATTTGTCCCAATGAGTTTTCCTCAAGCACAGGTGCTGTCTGAGAATAATTCATTCCATATTGATTTATCTTCTTTGATATAACAGCTATTTGGGTAACTAACATAGACATTGCATCAGAATCATGAATACTAGCGACTCTTTTTGGATTACCCTTTCAGAGGGCCATTGAAATCTATTAGTAGCCATCTCTTCAATTAATGAATATGGTTCATCAAATGGTTTTGACATTAATGATCCACCAACAGCAGTGTCAATTATCGATCTGAGAGATCCAACCAAACCGTTATAAAAATTTTGAATTATTAACCAATGTGGAAATGCATGGTGTGGACACTTTCAAAGGAGATCTTTAAATCTTTCCCAGGCTTCATAAATTAATTCCTCTTTAAACTAACAAAAAGATGTGATATCATTTTTAAGCTTAACAGTTTTTGAAGGAAATATTTTGATAAAAAAATTTGTCAAAAATCTCCCCATGTTCTGATAAATCTATCTGTTAATGAATTTAACTGCATCTTAGCTTTATCCCGTTGTGAAAAAGGAAAAAGTCTAAGCCTGACAGCATCATTCGACACCCCATCATATTTAAATGTAGCACACATTTCTAAAAAACTAGCAAGGTGTAAATTAGGATCTTCAATTGGTGTTCCTCCAAACTAATTTTTTTGTACTATTTGGATAATGGCAGGTTTAAGCTCAAATGAAATAGTAGCTACAATAGGGTTGTGTATGCTCAAATGAATTTCATCCGTTGTAGGATTAACATAATCTCTTAAAGACCTTTGATGATGTTCATTTTCATTTCCAGCATTACTCAAATTGCAAGCTATTTTGTTAAATTGGTCTATCTCTTTTTGTTATTTTTGAATTTTTCTAATAGTTCTTTCTAACTCAGAATCGTAAGATACTAAATTTTTAGATCTTACACTACACATAAACAAACAAAGCAAGTAAATAAAAATAAGCTAAACACTTAAATAAAAAAATGTTCAAATCTAAACTACAACACTCTTGTTTTATATATATTTATAATAAAATAAAATAACTTACTAATATTTTCCGTTACTTCCCCGACAACGACACCAAAAACTTGATGCGGGTAGATTTAGTGTGTAAATTTTGCAAATATTTTTCAAAATTACAAAATACACGTGACAGATATAACAATAAATATGCAATATAATCCCAACAATAATACCTTTTATGAAAATAGTTTATCTTTAACACTCTATTTAAACTGCCGAATTCTTTTTAAAATCAACACAAGTATACGTATTGCTCAAGTAATAGAGGGCTCTAATGGAGGCCTAGATATCGATCCCACAGGGAAGTTGGAAAAACCTATAATTAAATTCTTCAAATTATTTTATAATTTAAAAATACAAAAAAAAAGTAAAGTGCAAAATTTGAATATTAACTACTAAGTGAATGCTATATAAAATATAGTTTAAAAACAAATTTAACTAACAAAAAACTAAACTTTCAAAAGTAAAAATACGAGAACTAAATAAAGTTTTTGTTGATGGAAGATTCAAATTTAAGAAAACATTCTTCTCCTTTATAATGAGTATATGGACTACGAAGAAATTAAAATCATTTGAAAATATATGTAAAAACTATTTTGTGTCAAATAGGAGCAATCCTATCCTTTATGCTCTTATAAGTGTTATAAATAATATTGACTAATCCAGAATTTGGTCCCTAATTCTGTGGTTAGGCTGGGAGGATACCACCTGCCACTCCAGAGCTCCCACTACTCCCTCCCCTGAGGGCTAACATTCTCGCATTAGTTTCCATTCAACTAGACAAAATTGGGAATTTTAATCCATCACCTTAAATCTCCAATTCTAAATCTAACAAATTATATTTTCATATATATTTGCACTCAATTCCATGGATGACATACTCTCCCATGAAATCAAATGTGATTCTCCCCCTGTTGTAAAAATCATATCCCTTTTCAGAACATATGTTTCTCAACATGTTTTAACATTTTAATTTGTCAGATCAAAAAGTAAATGAAGATCGGAGTTAAAATCATAAAAAATTATTGACATTTAAAACCATAAAAAATGAAATCAATTCTTCACAAAATCATATCTCAAAGTAGGGAAAATAATAAAGAAGACTACTCAGAATTCATGAGAAGGATGCGACAAAACACGGATTTCATATATAAAAATAAATTTACAAAATAAAAGAAATAAAAGACACAACTTATCTCACATTCCTTCCCAAGAAAATCCCTAGAAGTTCTTTCCAAGCCTTTCTCTCCTTACAAGCACACTCAATTCTCTCTTAGAAGTGTAATGAAGAAGAAATCTCTCAGGTTCCGTCTTCTCTTAGAACCCTAGAAGAAAATTCCCTCTTCTTTTCCTTACCTTTCACGCCAACCCCACTTTTTTGTCGTTTTGGTCCCCCCTTCAACTCTTTGAAAAATTTCTCTTTTATTTTGGGCTGCCTCTTTCAAAAGGAATTCAAAATTCCCTCCAAAATTTCCTCCAAAAGTCAACTCTTTTGAGTTCAAAAGAAGTGCCCTTTGATCTAAGAGATATATCCCTTCATAAAAGAACCTTCCAAAGTGTCTAGATGCATTAAATTACTCCAATAGGTGCGTAGAACAAGTGTCCCTTTGAAAATTCGTACAAAATTCATCTTGTACTGCCTTAATCCGTAAAAAGTCATCTCTAGTGCATCACGCGCCAAGCCTCTGTCAAATGACACATCATGCACCAGAATTCCAAAATTCGCTGTTTGGCTCCAAATTTCGTCTTTTTTGCCATTTTTGCTCCAAATAGCTAAAAATGATATATCTACAACAAAAAATATGAAAATACCCTTCTTTAAAGTGCAATACCAACATAAATAAGCATAAAAATTGTACTTAAAATAGTATATTATTTTAGTGTATCACTCACCGCATCACCTATTAGAATGTGGAATCCTGAGTTATTTTCTAGGACATGCATCAAGGGATAAAGTGTAAGGAATAGGAAAGAAGAGAGAAATTATTAGAGTGCAAGTAAACAATTTATAGGGAAAAAAATTCATCATCTCTTTCATAAAACGACCTCTATTTATAATTAGAGGGGTCCCTTGATAAAGTTAAATTTGTACACCAACTTTATTGAGAAATTAAAGTCATTATTTGCCTTTTTTTAATTAGGGGCATTGCAAATTAATTTTATCCCTTTTAGATGTCATTTTTGTAATTATAACTAATACTGACATCTTTCTTGATCTATAACTAATTTTAACACACTTTCATACTTACAACTGAGATAAAAACCTTTACTCGTCAATTGATGTTGACAACTACACAAATGTCTAAGTTTTCCAATCAACATGCCTTTGGATCAGTCAACTTAGCTGACATGGGTTAACTTATTTATCATAAATATCAAATGGCTTTGACTCTATGAATTCAAGCATCTTTTAAGTGATAACTGATAAACTATAAGTCATCTCATGGATTTGTCTTCGATAAGGACAATTATCTGATAACTGAGTATAATTTAATCTGATCAAATTTTCATCGGTAAGCTAGTTGATCTTCAACTGATCAACTTATTGAGCCCTTTAAATCTACCAAATAATTTAGTTTTAATTATTCTCTACTAGACCATTTGATTTCATTGAGATTCATTTTGAAAATTTTAGTAGATACAACCCCTTTTATTTTTATATATGTTCTAACATATTAATGTTTATTTTTTATTTAAATTAATTATTACATAATTAAAGAAGTAATTGATGCCTGCTACAGAATTTATGGTGCTAGAGTAATCAGTTGTTGTCTTAATGTTGTACAAAAACCCAAGACACACTAAAGTAATTAACTTAAAGAAAGAGTGAGGATATACTGCCATTTTTTAAGTAGAACAGTCTAGAAAAGGGAAAAAACAACGAGGCCTAGAACAATTAAAATAGTTCAGTATGATTGATGAGTAGATAGGTCCACTCTTCTCCTAATTTAAGGAAGTTTGAGTTATAATGTATATTACAATAAATGTGTAATAGTAGTTCATCAATAATGTATGTAATCTGGTTATATCAAATGTAGCTCTTTGTGACAATAAGCTACATGGGTTGTAGACGATTATTATGGAGGCAATAATATGCCATTAAAGTTGTAGGCAATGGTTGTAGTGTCATCTTGTCATATAGGTCATTTGGGATTTAGTTAAGAGCAATAGAAAGTAGTTGGTTTTATGGGCTATTGATGATTACTTTAATTGCATTTGTTGGCCACAGAGGCTGTAGAAAAAAATCTACTAAAGATGCGAACTACATAAAATGTTTTGGTGAGTTGTGATGAGATTCATAGGCCCTAAGGCAAAGGTTTAGAGTTTCAATAACTATAAGTAGTATGGGCTGAAGTGGTGAGCTATGATTATGTCTATAGGTTGTAGGGACTAAAGTAGAGAGCTACATAGATTGTTGCCACATAAACTGTCATTGGTCACATAGACCATGGTGGAAAGCTATGATGATGTTGGTAGGTTGTAGGGGTTAGAGTTTAAAGCTATATGAGTTGTGAGCCATATAGGCTGTAATTGGTTTTGTATGTTATAGTGGTGAGTTGTGATGACATATGTAGACCACATGGGATAGATTTAGGAGTTGCATGAGCTATGAGCCTTGTAAGTCACATAGGTTATAATGGTGAGATGTGACAATGTCTGTACACCACAGGGGTAGACGTTGAGAGCCTGCACAAGCTGTGGAGCACATAGGTCATAGTTGGTCACATTGACCATGGTCGTAAGTTGTAAGGAGAGAGCATCAAGAATTCAGAGAAAGTCATCATCTTTGGGGTTCATTGTTACATAGTATTTGAGAGGCATCATTACGCCATTGGTGGGATTATTTGTTACACTATCATTGACGTGTGCCATTACACCGTATTTGCAGTGTACATGATTGGGCCTTGGTTGAACCTGTGTTAACCTAAGTAGGACTTAGATTGAACTTGAGTTGACCCAGGTTGGACCAAATTTGGACCATGATTGGAACTGGGTTGGACCTAATTAGACCTGGGTGGGACCTAGGCTGAACAAGATTGAACTTAGGTTAGACCTGGGTTGAACTTGGGTTGACCTGAAATGGACATAGGTTGGATCTGGGTAAGACATGATTGGACTAGGGTTGGACATGGGTTAGAACTGGTTAGACTTGGGTTAAAGTTTGGGTTAGGTTTGATTAGGGTTAGGCTAGGTCAGGCTTGGGCTACGGTTTAGTTTAAGGTTAGATTGGATTCCAATCAATGTAAGTTAGAACATAACCTAAGTCTACTCTATGGTTAGTGATTTGGGTTGACCTAAATATAAATTTTAAATAACTTGGAAATAAACTAAAAAAAATAGTGAAAGGGCGGGAAGCTTACCGATGGGGAGGCTAACGTGGTTTTTCAGAGTAGGATTCTTGATCTTCTTCTTCCTCTTCACTAAACTGAAGGAAGGGGAGGCCAAATGTGTCAAGATAGTAAGGGGGAATGTCTACTTATAGGATGAGGAGGTAGCATCAAAGGCCTCCATGGCCATCACTCGAGTGGCGAGTTGACGGTTCAGATTATTTTGAAGGTTAGAGGTGCCACAGATTGCCACTGGCCAAGTGACATGATGAAATGTCATCGGATTCATGGATGAAGGCCATGGATCACTAGCGTTGCATAGAAAAGTGGCCATACTAGCATTGAGAGTGATCACGTTGGGGAATTTTAGAGAGTGACCATGCCCAAACTTGGAGTAATCACACCATGTCATTTGGGGGCGTGAAATCACCCTAACTTGGCGTGACCACTCAAAACATATAAACATGGTTATGCCCGATTGGTTTGTGATCACACCCAAGAACTTTTGGGCATGGCTATGCCTGAACCAGACATCACAACACCAGTCCAGGGAGGGGTCTATCCATGATTGTGTATTGAGTCTAATATGAGTTAATTGACAAAAAATGAGGTTAATAAATGGACCGCCAATAAATGTGGTGAACTGTGCAAAGTATGAAACACATATTGACATTGACCAAAGTGATCAATTTTCAAGAATTAAATATGATTTGAGTTTCAAGTTTTTATTTCTATAAATGACTTGGAGTTGTGGTTTTGTCAATTGTGACATTTTTTATCCAATGGAGATTTTGAATTTTCTTGGCCACATTGTGGTGCAAGACTATGTTGATTCACATCCAACAAAGAGGTGAATGATTATGTCAGGAATGAATACTTTAGAGATTTACATCTGTCCTAAGGGCTAACAATAAGAAATCCAGAACTTGAACAACCTAGGTAGGAAAGTACTGAGAATAACATTAGTCATTCGAAATAGGTAAGGTGGTTAGGTCACAATGGACAATGCTGAAAATATCATTCATCATGAAATCTAATGAGAAGAAGTTGATAGATTGTCTATACTAATAATTAAAGAGTGAGGACTAACATCCATCCTAGAAAGTAGACAAACCATCTTGGTTAGGAAGGATAGTGCTGGAGCTATTATTATTTCTAAAAGCTAGCCAAAAGAAGTTGAGAATGTGTATACACTAAGAAGGAAAGTGGAGGGACTAACTTCTTACCTAGGAAGGAGAGGAAGTGATTAGGTAAAGAAGGGAAGAGATAGAACTATCATTCATCTTGAGAGCTAGTATAAGGAAACTATGATTGTGTCTACAATACGAAAGAAAGAACAGGGACTAACGTATAACCTAGGAAACATATGAAGTTACCAGATCAGGAAGGACAGTCCTAAAAGTATCATTCATCCGGAGAGCTAGTCAAAGAAAACCGAGAATGTGTTTATGCTAGGAAAAAAATCACTTGGATTGACATTCAACTTAAGAAATAAACAAAGTTATTACATCCAGAAGGGCAATGACTTAACTATAATTCAACTTGAGGGTTATTCAAAAGAATCTAAGAATGTGTCTACACTAGGAAGGAAAGTAAGAGGAATAGCATCCAACCTTAGATATAAACTAAGTGACTAGATCAAGTAGGACAATAGTGAAACTATGACTCATCCTGAGGGCTAGTCAAAAGAATTTGAGAATGTATCTTCACAAAGAAGGAAAGCATGTGTACTAACATACAACCTAGGAAATAAATGAGTTGAATCGATTAAGAAGGATAAAGTTCAAACTATCATTCATCCTGAGAGTTAGTCAAAGAAAGATGAGAATTTTTCTACACTAGAAAGGAAAGTGCAAGAACTAACATCGAACCTGAAAGTAGATGTAGTGGCTAGATCAAAAAGGAAATTGTTGGAACTATCATTCATCCTAAGATCTAGAGGAGAAAGAAAAGCGTAGAGGCTAATATCTATCCTAGAAATAAGAGAATTGACTAGATCAGGAAGGAAAGTGCTGGAACTATCATTCACCCTGAGAGCTAGTAAAAGGAAATAAAGAATGTGTGTACACTATGAAGGAAAGCAAGGGGACTAACATCTAACCTAAGAAATAGATGAAGTGACTAAATCAGAAAGGAAAGTGCTGAAACTATCCTTCATTCAAGGAGCTATTTAAAGGAAGCTAAGAATTTTCCTACACTGGGAAAGAAAGCGCGTGGAATAGAATTCAACATAGGGAATAGAAAAAATTACTATATCAAGAAAATAACATTGGAACAATCATTCATCTTAAGAGCTAGTCAATGAAAGATGAGAATTTTTCTACACTAGGAAGAAAATTGTGGGGACTAACATTCAATCTAGAAAGAAGATAAAGTGAATAGGTTAGGAAGGATAGTGCCAGAACTATCATTCATCATGAGAGTTTGTAAAAGGAAAGACTCATGTAATTAATAGAGAAGTTAGTTTAATTTTGCTAGGGAATTCAGTTTGATTGTACTAGGAAAGTTTGAATGTTCCTTTCGCGTATGTTATGCAAATTTGTGTTGTGCCTGAATATGTATAGAAAGAAAATATAGGAATTAATAATCTTTCTAAGAAGTGTGCAGAGGTTAATTAATAAAGATAGATAATACAAGGATCTAAATTGAACACAAGGCTGGTGTTCAATTTAAAATAGATTGGCTGATGTCCACCTTAAGCTTTGACCTGGTTTTCTTAGAAGTGAGCCATTAGGCTTTAGGCTTCTAAGGGTTCTTCCATAGTATTAATCGCTATACCAGAGGGCTGCAGATACTCTACTATGTTTACAGAGTCAAGAGATTGATTTATCAAATCTTGTATAGGGGCTGAGGCTAATGTACCAAGAATCAGGAATGTTCTTCTGTTGGTTGTGTCAATTTATTATTTAGGTGTTCATTGACTAAAAAAAGAGAGATTTCTTGTAAGAATGCATCTTTCACCAGACTTAATTTAGATTAGGAAAGGAATTCTTATATTGTACCTAGAAATATAATAAAATCAATGAACCCTTTTGCTTAAGACAGAGGTTGTGTTGGGGATTCATTCGAATAATAGAGAGATAATGTCAGTCTGCTCTTCTATTTCACACTAGATATACATAATGATTCTAAATCATTGGTGTTCAATAGATATACTCAGACACAATTATGACTAAAATAATGAACTTGATCTTATCGTGATGGTGCCATGTGGGGCGTGCTCCAAATTTCGATTGATCCTTAGCTAGAACTGTGGAATTTAATAATTAAGGCCAAACAAGGCCAAACAATATATAATTGCTTATCCCAAAGTTAGAGGATAGTGGCTATGCTCTAGGCTCACACAATCAAGGCATGAACAATGTGAACAATTGTTTGTTGATTAATAGCCCACAGACCTGAGAAAGAATAATGTTCTTTGTAGGTGTTCAATAGATTATACGATTGGAAAGGTGCCCATTGACCAATATTAGATCTATAAGTCTAAAGAGTTTAATTCATCAAACTTAAAAATACATCGATGTCAACTAGTCGTGTAAACTTTATAAATTAGTCCATATTAACTTTAAGTATGGCATTCTGACATAGAGTCGAGCAATGACTGACTCTAGAGAGTGCTTATATAGACATAACCTTATCTTCATTTTTCTCAGTCAAGGCATCAATTTCGTTAAGTCTGGATATAGACCAACTAAAATTGACTGATTCTGAAGAAAAGGTATCTTATTGATGTGCAATAAGTTGGAAAAAGAGAAAGTTTATTAAAAGACTTATATTAACTCATATTTATCAACTTAAGGGATTTATCCAAAAAACCAACCTTGGTTGTCATTGGATCACTCAATCAGGTGCCATTATGATGATGCCATGTGGGGCATGCTATAACTTTTAATTGATCAAATCCAAACTTGTGGATAGTTTAAATAATATCAAACTAAGTTCAATAAATATTTTTTGGTGTACGGTGAGCACACTAAATGAGAGTAATATATAACTAAACCTAGATTTACTAACTAAAAGGATTAAAGGTTGTCGCGAGGTATATAAACCTACTTACATTTTGTTTGCGTCACGTGGGGCGTACTCCAACTTTTAATGGACTTGAAAAATTTTCAAATAAAACTTATGATGTGCTAAAATGAAAGGGACATGTGGGATTCATTGTATTTTAGGTTTAATACTTCAAGGGATTGAGAAAAAAAAAATCATCCCTAAATGATTTGAAGTCAATCAATCTGATCACCTTGTGATGGTGCCACGTGAGGCATGCATTAACTTTTGTTGGATCAAGGGCAAACTACTTTTGGTGTGTGATAGGCTAATTTGAGAAGAGACCCATGACACATATTTTTATTACTGACACATATTTTAAATCAATTAAGTGTTAACCATTCAATTCAATCATCTCTCAAGAGGATGGTAGGGTTCTATTTATATATTATAGGAGTGTTCTCGTTAAAAATAAGGAAGGAATTTAGAAAACTCCATTAGACATCTCAGAGAGATTCTCTAGATCGGATAGTGACTAGTGAACATTCGAGTAGCATAATGACGTCAGAATTGAGCGATGTTGGGCTCGTTGGATTCTTCTTGTCGAAACGCTCAATTTGACTATAGGTTTGCATATTCAAAATCTATTTTACCATCCAATAATGCATTGAAAGCTTCCAAAAGTGGTTCGACATCTTGATCTGGGCTCGATTTAACTAGGATTGGGCCAATTTTAGTATCACTTTGTCCGCCCCATCAAACTAATCAGCTTAAATTCAAGTTTGCCGAAAATCAGAGTTCTCGATAATTTTTAATCAAAGTATGAATATCTTTTACTCAAAAGTTTACCTCAAGATTTATGTCATGCCTCTAAATTCACGTCAAACGATAAATTTGTTGATGAAACGTGAATAATATTATCTTCAATGAAATTTTATGAAATTTGTGCCATGTATTTTATGCCCCATCAATAATAGATTAGAAAAATAATATAATCTAGTTGGAAAAAAATGTACTGCTAAAGTTCATGTAAGAAGTTAGAAAGTGTTATTCGGAAATCATGCATCAACGTTAATTGTAAGAAGTTAACAAGCCCACATTGATGACGACCCTGCAAAAAAATTTAATATTTTTACCATTTTTGTTATTTATTATGTAACATTTAAATTATAAAAATATAGTATGATGCAGAGCCTCAGACATGGCCGCAGGGCGGGGCTCCACTATTATACATAGCTTTTAGCTGTTTTGACGTCTAAGGCTTTTGCGGTGGGCCAAGATGGCGGGCGGGCATGCCAAAACGGGAGGTGGAAATGCAGATATTGGCAGAGGAAAAGACGATGCGGGCTCAAAATTTTGGCTGCAGCGATGCATTTTAAGAGCTGCGCAGGTAAGAAGGAAAAAGAAAACTTGCAGTCGCCCATTAATGAAAGATGGGGTCCTCCACATTTATTCTTTCCAGCTTTGATGGATGCCCAAACCTTAACAAATCTTTATAAAATTCAATTTTTTTCAGCTGATTTTTACTAACTCTGTAATTATTTTAAGTCAAATGATTATTTAGGTTAAGCTAAATTTGTAAATAGTTGATGGTGTACAAATTTAGAATGTATTTAACTTGAAGGTCAATAAAAAGATGTTTATTTGACATAATAGTTTGAGGGTTTATTATTACTTTCATGACTTCACCTAATCCAAATATTATTTGTTATTTAAGCATGGGTTTATGCAATCAAAGTGAATGTGATTTTAAAGATCAATTCTATTGAATCATATTTTGTACATGGATTTGCTCATCCAGGGTGGAGCTAGCTTAAACATATGAAATGGATGGGCTAAAGAGAAGATGGATGAAGTATATTAATTCTTAGGGTAACAGTTCTATGGAACGTGTTTTGTACAATCTCCTTCTTTTTTCGCACGGGTATTCTCTCTTTAAAGAAGAAAGGTTATCGATATACATAAATTTTTGGGGATCTCTAATAGCTCAGATTTGTCATTTACTGTTGTGAGTTTAAACTTATTATTATTAGTGGCATCTTTACTCATAAAGGCAACGTATTTGATCTTCTATCATTTGCCTCATTGTCAGGTCACATACAACATCAATTCAATTTTATGCTTCAATAACACCATTTAGAGTGAATTATTTCTTAATGTAAAAGATGTTTGTGGTCATTTGGCGTGATCTTTGGAAAGGCGATGGCCTAGAGCTTTGACACATAAGAGAAGTATTCACTATGCAAGACCCTTAATAGGGTACTCATATTCAAACATATAGTCACTTGGAACCTGTTAAGAAGCTATGACAGCCATGAGAGGTGAGGGTGTATTAGTATTTCTAAAATTAATATAAAGTTTGACGGCAAAAACTTTTTAAATGTTTCTTAAAATTTCAAAGATAAATAGCGATCAAAATTACAATGCACAAAGTAAAACCATTAAAAAAGAGAGAAGAAATATTTACATGATTTTGCGAAATCCCAAAACCGGCCTACATCAACTCCTAGCCACCCTGGGCCAGGAATTTACTGTATCAAAAAATAAGATTACAGAGAATCTCCTGTACTATCTTACAATCGACAAGTAAAACCCAATAACAAAATAATCTTCCACATATAAAATGTACAACGCTAAATTATTATGCTTTCCTATACAAAGCAAGTACAACACCAAATATACAATAAGAAAAGTAAAAAGTACAGCAGGAAAAATCTAACATTTAGGTTATAAAATTAATTTTTCTCACAACCCAAATTAAGCAAGGACAAATTAAACAAGAGAGCTCTTATTATTTTAAAGAATGAAGACTATTTTTTAAATATTAAAACCACTTAAAATATGAATGAATTTTTTTTTTTACAAGGTGATAAAAATTCTCATTCAAACAACTAAGAAAGTATGAATATAAATAATAACAACAAATTTTATAACCTAGTGAAGCAATCTCACCACTAAAAATGTGTTATTTTGAACACTAAAAATTTTATAAAAATTTTATAAGCAATAAAATGTGTTATTTTAAACACTAAATTATGAAATTATATTTGAAGAAGAAAAAGAAAAGTTAGGTGTTTTTTTTTCTCTTTCTACTTGAAGAAGACGACATAAATTGAGAAATGGCTTAATATGAGCTACAGTACTTTGAATTTTTACAAAGGACAACCAACGAGGTGAGAGAAAGAGGGCAAGAATGTTGTGTTGGAGCCCGATCCCGATACCGCCTCCTAATCTCCCGCTCACACGCCCGACCGCAAAAGATGCGTCTCCCACCTGGTGTCGATTCATGAACCGTAGGCGTCAACCGCTTCCGCCTTCCTTTGTTGTAAAACGAAGCATCCCTTCGCTCCCTCCTTTTATCGATAAAAGGATCGCACGACTCCTTCAGTTTTACTAGCACGACCCTTTGCGTTTTTCTTCGACAGTTTCTGCTTCCACTGGATAGAGGAAGAGAAGTGCAAGGTGTAGTTCCTTGTAGTGAAGGAAGAAGAAAGAAGAAGAAGAATATTGTTCTCCCTTGGCTTATTCTTGTTGGCTTATGGCAGAAGAGAAATTGAGTTTATTTCTCTTGTAAGTTTATCTTCTTCGTTGTCTCTCGAAGTAGAGTTTCTTTGGTGTATCTCGATGTAGAGAGAGAAGAAGAGAGAGTGACGAAGTCAGAGATTTCTCTTTTAAGTCGAGATGATCGACGGTCTAAATTCCTCAAGTAGTAAAATCCTCTGCAACTCCATGGACGTAGGCAATTTGTCAAACCACGTAAATCTGTGTGTTCCGCTGTGTTACTATTTTTTGGTGTGATTTTTTCTTATTCTATTTTTTCGCTTCATCAAAGATTGTTCTCCTATTTTATTTCTATATATAAACCACAAAAAATGCTGTATATCTCACAACAACTAGTATCAAATCTTTGTTCGAATCTGAGGAAGACGATGACTGCAAATAACCTGAAGGTTTCAGGGATCGAGAAATTCGATGACACAGATTTTGGTTATTGGAGGATGCAGATAGATGACTACATATATGGGAAGAAACTTCTTTATTCGTTATTGGGGAAAAGACCTAAAAGGATGGATGAGGTTGAATGGAGTTTGTTGGATCGACTAGTTCTAGGGGTTATTCGATTAACATTATCGAGGTATGTTGCACACAATGTCATCAAAGAGAGGAAGACTACGGATCTCATGACAGCCTTGTCAGGTATGTATGAAAAGTCATCGACGAATAACAATGTGTACTTGATGAAGAAGTCATTCAATTTGAAGATGACGGAAGGTGTTTATGTTGCTGAACACCTGAATGATTTCATTACTATCACAAATCAGTTGTTGTCTGTTGAAATTAATTTTGATGATGAGATACGTGCGTTGATATTATTAACTTCATTGCCAAATAGTTAGGAAGCCATGAGGATGACAGTTAGCAGTTCTGCAGGCGAATCTAAACTGAAATGTGACGATATTTGTAATTTGATTTTGGCTGAAGAGGTGCGCAGAAACGATTCTGTTAAGATTTCATGTTTGAGTTTAGCACTGAATGTTGATTTCAGAGGGAGATAACAGAACATGAACTCAAATAGAGGGAGATTAAAATTAAAGTCTGGTCAGCAGGCAATCTGGTAGATATGTGGCAAGGCTGACCATATAAAGAGGAACTGCAGGAATCTCAATAATATGTAGAATGATAGCACAAATATAATATCTGAAGAAGTACAAGATGAACTATTACTGGCTGTTCATAGTTTTGTTGTTGATGGAAGTGAAGAGGAGAGAGAGTTCAGGGCACTCATTTTTGTTGTTCCACAGACAGATGGTGGAGAACCACAGAGCTATGAAGAAATCTTGCAAGATGAAAGTTCGAGAAAGTGGGAGCTGACAGAACTTCAACCAGGGAAGAAGGCATTACACAACAAGTGGGTGTACCAGTCAAAGACTAAGCGTGATAGTGGTAAGAGGTACAATGTTAGACTTGTTGAAAAAGTCTTTCAATGGAGGTAGAATATTGCCCATGCAGTGAGAGTTGCAAGTAGAGACAAGAGTAGTCCATGAAATAGCTTGAAGGTGGAAGGCTATTTGGACATTGCTGATATGTTGACTGAGGGTGTTACTCTTGAGAAACTGAAGTTGTGTACATCTTCAGTTGGTCTTTTGGAGTGAAAATAGAGGCTTTGAGTTGCAGATATGAAGGATTCATGTCCAAAGAAAAGGTCGACGCCGCCAGTAGATGATATTAGTTTGAGGAAGGAGATGCTATTGCATGTGTATCGATCTCCAAGTGGGATACTTGTTGTGTTGGAGCCTAATACCAGTCTCGCCTCTCGCCTCCCAATCTCCCACTCCTGATCACAAAAGGTGCATCTCCCACCTGTGTTGATTGGCGAACCGTATGAGTTAACCGCTCCTGCCTTCCTCTGTTGTGAAGCGAAGCATCCCTTCGCTCCCTCCTCTTCGCGATAAAAGGATTGCTCGACTCCTTCAGTTTTAACAGCACAACCCTTTGTGTTCTTCTTTGGTAGTTTCTGCTTTCACGGGATAAAGGAAGAGAAATGGAAGGTGTAGTTCCTTGGGGTGAAGGAAGAAGAAAGAAGAAGAAGAAGATTGTTCTCCCTTAGCTTCTTTTTGGTGGCTTGTGGCAGACGAGAAATTTGGTTTATTTTTCTTGTAAGTTTATCTACTTCGGTGAATCTCGGCGTAGAGTTTCTTCGGTGTATCTTGGTGTAGAGGAGAAAAAGAGAGAGAGAAGAAAAGAGAGCAACGAAGTGAGATATTTCTCTTGTAAGTCGAGACGATCAACTGATGTAAATTCCTCAAGCAGTAAAATTATCTGCAACTTCATGGACATAGGTAATTTGTTGAACCGCGTAAATCTCTGTGTTCCGCTATGTTACTGTTTTATGGTGTGAAATTTTCTCGTTCTACTTATCGCTTCGTCAAATATCGCTCTCCTATTTTATTTCTACGTATATACCACAACAACTGGTGTATATCTCACAAAAACGAAAAGAATAATGGAAACTAGAAGGCCATTTAAACAAAATAAGGATGAAAAGAGCATTCAACCAAGGCAATAAAAAGATGGAAATTCGTTAATGCAATATTTAAACTATTAAATTTATTTTCTTAAATTAAATGAACTTAGATTGAATTATGTGNTTAGGTTAAGCTAAATTTGTAAATAGTTGATGGTGTACAAATTTAGAATGTATTTAACTTGAAGGTCAATAAGACTTTAGTATCCTATTCAATAAAAAGATGTTTATTTGACATAATAGTTTGAGGGTTTATTATTCCTTTCATGACTTCACCTAATCCAAATATTATTTGTTATTTAAGCATGGGTTTATGCAATCAAAGTGAATGTGATTTTAAAGATTAATTCTATTGAATCATATTTTGTACATGGATTTGCTCATCGAGGGTGGAGCTAGCTTAAACATATGAAATGGATGGGGTAAAGAGAAGATGGATGAAGTATATTAATTCTTAGGGTAACAATTCTATGGAACGTGTTTTGTACAATCTCCTTCTTTTTTTGCATGGGTATTCTGTCTTTAAAGAAGAAGGGCTATCAATATACATAAATCTTTGGAGATCTCTAATAGCTCAGATTTGTCATTTACTGTCGTGAGTTTAAACTTATTATCATAAGTGGCGTCTTTACTCATAAAGGCAACGTATTTGATCTTCTATCATTTGCCTCATTGTCACGTCACACACAACATCAATTCAATTTTATGCTTCAATAACACCATTTAGAGTGAATTATTTCTTAATGCAAAAGATGTTTGTGGTCATTTGGTGTGATCTTTGGAAAGGTGATGGCATGGAGCTGTGACACATAAGAGAAGTATCCAATATGCAATGAACCTTAATCGGGCAGTCATATTCAGACATATAGTCACTTGGAACCTCTTAAGAAGCTATGACAGCCAGGAGACGTGAGGGTATATTAGTATTTCTAAAACTATTTCAAGTAAGGAAAAAATAAGTTTTAACTTTAATATAAAGTTTGACGGCAAAAAACTTTTTAAATGTTTCTTAAAATTTCAAAGAAAAAGAACGATCAAAATTGCAATGCACAAAGTAAAATCATAAAAAAAGAGAGAAGAAATATTTACATGATTTTGCGAAATCCCAAAACCAGCCTACATCAACTCCTAGCCACCCCGGGCCAGGAATTTACTGTATCAAAAAATAAGATTACAAAGAATCTCCTGTATTATCTTACAATCGACAAGTAAAACCCAAAAATAAAATAATCTTCCACATATGAAATGTACAACCCTAAATTATTATGCTTTCCTATACAAAGCAAGTACAACACCAAATATACAATAAGAAAAGTAAAAAAGTACAAGAGGACTAACATTTAGGTTATAAAATTAATTTTGCTCACAACCCAAATTAAGCAAGGACAAATTAAACAAGTGAAGGAAGTTCAATATGCACGATCACTCTTCTTCATAAGAGAGCACATGAAATATGCCTCAACATGCATAGGATTACCAAAGTTAATATTATTAGGATGCTCCATGGAACCAAAGCTANGAACATTTCGATCATTCGGGACGTTTAGAAGATAGCTTGATACGACTGATGAAGAGGATGAAATTAATTGAGAAAGATTCAACTGAAGAATTTTCTTTCCGATCCTTCTACAACCTCTTCGTCCATGCACAATCAATGGGTGATCTCAGAGGAGAAACGAGCACATAATCTGATGAGTAGTAGATCTCATATGTTACATTTATGTTTGTGTGTTTAGATTTGAATTTTATATTTGCTTTGCTTTAGAATTATGCTTAAAGATCGCTGTATAGTTGAGACTAAGCATATGATGTTTTATTTTCAGCGTTTTGAGTGTTGTGGCTTGGATTGCAATGCTGAATTAATGTATTGAAATTGAGAAAATACCTAATTTAGGATTGTATCTCTTGGAATTTATATATAAATGTGATGTTATGTTTTTTGAAAGTTTGTATGTGTTAAGTACATCAGTTAACTACTCAAAATTATGTTTATAAAAATTAAACGGATATCGTTTAGGCTTAGAATTGTTCAAAATTGTAAAATTATGAAATTTGGAAAAAATCAATAGAGCCCGCCGACAACACCCTCGACGTCGTCGATGGCGGGAATTTCCTGAGACTTAGTTTCAAAAACAAAAAAGAGTGCGTCGACGGTGCCATCGACCCCGCTGTCGGCGAGATTGCGAAAATTCCTCTTTACCCATGATTTTGACTGGTCAACCGCCACTATTCATCATCCCCTTTCTCTTAAAAACACCATTTTTGAATTAGGGCTTGATAAATCTTGGATAGGGAGCNAGAGAGAGAGAGAGAGAGAGAGAGAGAATGCAAAAAATGCAAATAAATTGATTTAATTAATGGTTTGCTCGGTAACTGAGTTTGTCTGAGATCACCAAAGCTTTCTTTTAATGGGTTTAAATAAAAACTTAATATAGGATAAATATGGGATTTATTTAATTATTTAATGAATATTGTAAATGGTAAGATATTTAAATTAATTAAATTTAAACTAAATTTAAATATAATGGTTGCTCAACTAATTATTTATGTAAACTAATTTAAAATGTTTTTATTTATTATATACTTATTTAATTAAATCTTGAGAGACTAATTTAGAAAGTATTTGAAATCTTAAATAAACTTGAATTTAAGTAAAGTGTTTAAGTTTTCATAAATAAAAAAATATTATTTTAGAGAGCTTTCTAAATTTATTTAATATTGAAAACCAAATCAATTTGAAAAAATGAAACAATCTATAATTTGATATTTCAATGCATAATCCATCTCACATTGTGATATAAATGGATAAAAATTATTCTTTTCATGCAAATCATTTAATTTATAGATGAACGAACTCAACTTGAGTTTAGATGCAATGGTGAGCTTGAATAAATGGAAGTGAATAATTAATAATATTTTTTTCAAAAATGAAAATTTAATGCAAATTAAAGTTTATCATTTAGTAAAAAACATAAACAAAAGATATTAGTAAACCTATACATAAGTTTGTATTCATTGAAATTCAATTGTGAGTCATAAGGTACATGGAGCTAATAATCTCCCCCTTTCTAATAATGAAAACCCCACATAGGTTATGTGTGATGAAAGTGCAAACTGACCTTACATCACTTTTTGTATTATATTTTCATGTTAAACCTATCAAATGAATCATTTGTATACTTTGTTTAACAAATGAAAATGTCATTCTCTCGTTGACTTACGTGAAGATCCTAAGAAGTTGAGTTCATATCTTACACATTACTAATTCTTTAGATATCAAATTTGAGAACTCATAACATACATATTCACTTATATTTCCATGAAATTATTATCTACATGTATTTATATAATGATCGTTATCTAACTTTTTAAGGAATAGTGTCATGTCTAGTCAATCCATCCTAAACCCATGATCAATGAGAAAATTGCCAAATCAAACATGCCATGCCCTAGGAGTTTTTTTCAATTCATATAACACTTTTTATAATTTCAATACAAAATAAAGAAAATACAAGCACTCAAAACTAAGAGGCTGTTACACAATGACAAATTGGTTAATAAACCCATTCGATAATGCAGGTTTAACATTCATTTGAAAGATTTTAAAGTCCTTATAAGAAGCATAAATAAGAAGAAATCAAAATTCCTCTAGTCTTATTTTGACCCTTAAATAATCATCAAAATATTTCCACTTAACTTTTGTGTATCTTTGTACAACTAACCCCACCATATTTCTAATAATACAACCTGGTCATGTAGCTCATTTCTAAAAACGCTTTTGGTTCCATGATATAATGCTGTAGTCTAAAGATTAATTCCAAAATAATAGTTCTAACAAATTTATTTGATTTATCTTCCATTGTAACAATCCAATAATTATCCTTTAAGGCTTCAAAAAAAGGTTTAAGTTCAGTTTTAGATAAAAATACAAAGTGATTACTTATATATTTACCATTCAAAAAGTAATCTTGCCAAGCTGGAATGAATAAGCAAAGGTGCAACACAAAATTTTCCAAGGTGCAACACAATGCTTTAAATTGAGCAATATGTTTTTTGGGGTTTCAAGCCCCGTCCAACTGTTTGAATAATTGAATAACTCTTGAGGATAAAGATTATATTCATATGCGTTTTGAAGGACCTTCCCTTTCTCACTATAATCTTCCTCTACTGATCTGCTAAAGAAGCCCTAACCTTAGCATATAATAGGGATTGTAAATATAGATCTGAAGTAGAATACTCAAGTGGAGTAGCATAAAATGAAGAAATATGAATTAAGACAAGCAAAGTTAGATGTCTCTAGACGAGTCCAGGAGCTTGTATAGGAGGTGAGACTACATAGGACCGTGCCATATCGACTTAGAGTTTCACCACCAAAGAAGTAATATAAATTAGAATAGGTGGTGGTAGGAATCTTCCTACAGCCTTTTAGATAAGGGAAGATGATAGTAATCCTTTATCACATTAATATTTTTAAGAAGATAAGGTAAGTAGTGTCAAGGGTGTCCCCCTATTCTCCTTCTATAAAAATTTGATACAACAATTTATTATTGCTCAAAGAAGAAGAAAAGAAACTTAAAATTATTTTATTTTTTAATGATGAAGGTACATGAGAATAAAAAGAGCTGTTATACTAGTATCTAATAAAATATTTAGTACAACAATTTTCATGTACAAGAACGAGTGTCTAATGTGACTCCTCAGTGGGTACCACAGTTTGTAAGATGGATGGTATAGATTTGGGTCTCATATTGAACTTGTGAGCATTGCCTGGTCTCTTATTATGATGGCATGGTGATGTGGGAAATGGAGAAGTTAATGTATCACTTGCTCAATAGTTTCAAAAATCTAAGCAACAATTTCTTTTCGGTGATAGGACCCTTATATGAGACAACTCCAATTGTCTTCTAAATTAAAAAAATCAATAGCAGTGTCGTCAATATGGACCATATTCATAGAGTTATCTATGCCTTAGGGAGGAGGAGACATCCAAACAATCTTGGCTAGAGCATGATCCTCATAGTAAAAAAATACAGTAAAATGACTCTCATCCAAAGGGATCCGAATGACCTCTTGGACTAATACAAGTGAAGGTACATGTTGTTGGTCATGGTATTAAGCTCATAATAACTTATTCCTAACCCATCAGGCCCTCCTGCTTAACCCTATGGTAAAGAAATCCTCATGAAGACCTAAAATGAAGGACATTAGGACAATAGTTGAAAAAAATCAAAGGAACAATCATAGATGTAACTATGACATAACTAAAGCTAATAAGCGATACACCAATCATGGGACTAGATAGCCTAGAAAACATGGAAGAACAACTAGATAGTCTAGAGAGAATAAAAGGACATTGTACTACATCGCCATTAGATATTGTTCTCTTTTTTGTAGAATGGGGTAGTATTGATGTGAGTATTGATTGTGAAGGAAGTTCAATATGCACGATCACTCTTCTTCATAGGAGAGCACATGAAATATGCCTCAACATGCATAGGATTACCAAAGTTAATATTATTAGGATGCTCCATGGAACCAAAGCTGATGGTAAATTTTTCCACAAGAAAAATATTGGGGAAAATGAAGAAGTGTTTCCCTGAGAAGATTCAATCGTACTCTTTCTCTTACTATTTATTTCTTGTCAAAAAAGGCTAAAACTAAATTCAATAATAAGCTTTATAGTATAATCAAAGTATACTACAACACCAATTGTGTAAAAAAAATAGTAATTGAAATACTGAGTGTAGGAGAGGGACAAAATAGCATCAAATTGNCTAAAACTAAATTCAATAATAAGCTTTATAGTATAATCAAAGTATACTACAACACCAATTGTGTAAAAAAAAAAAGTAATTGAAATGCTGAGTAAAGGAGAGGGACAAAATAACATCAAATTACTAACCATAACAACTATTAATTAGATTAAATCCAAAAATCAAATGATAGAAAAAGTAATATAAGGATGATAGATCAAAATATGTAAGCAAGACTCTTAAAGTGGATAGAGAGTCTCCTCCTCAGCAGATTCACCATATTTTTTTTTGTTCTTTTTAACTTAGAGTTTCTGGCTTGTCTTATTTTTATTTTATAATTCACTATTCCAACAAAACTAGAAAAATAAAAGAAAAAGATGTAGCTAACGAGAAAACATGAAAGTAGTTTCCATATCCATGACTTTCCTTCTTCATAGGAGAGTACATGAACATGGGAAAAAATACAACCAAACTTAAAAATAAAAGNCTTTTTAACTTAGAGTTTCTGGCTTGTCTTATTTTTATTTTATAATTCACTATTCCAACAAAACTAGAAAAACAAAAGAAAAAGATGTAGCTAACGAGAAAACATGAAAGTAGTTTCCATATCCATGACTCTCCTTCTTCATAGGAGAGTACATGAACATGGGAGAAAATACAACTAAACTAAAAAATAAAATAAAAAAGAAAGAATATCTATAAGATAGAATTTGTGTGATAGATAAAATGTGCATTCCTCAATTAAAATTAAGTCAAAACACTTAGATAGAATATCTGAAAAGAAAATCCTATATAGTTTATCCACATATATTAGAGAACCAAAAGTTATATGTGTTTTGGTGTTAAGAGCAATTCTTAAAGAAATGTGTCCCTTAACTTAATTATATATTGGGGACCTAAAAATACTCTCAACAAAAGAAACCATGCTTACTTTGTGATATATAATNCAAAAGTTATATGTGTTTTGGTGTTAAGAGCAATTCTTAAAGAAATGTGTCCCTTAACTTAATTATATATTGAGGACCTAAAAATACTCTCAACAAAAGAAACCATGCTTACATTGTGATATATAGGAAATGAGAATGTCAAGAATTAATAAGGTCATCTCAAATATATTCATCATAATACTTCAAATTGATATCGAACCATAAGGCTGAGGGTGAATCACTGTATTCCAAATGAGTGGTAGCCTATCAAAAAATAGGGTTTACTAAATAACCTCTACTATGTGCAAATGAGTGGAATGTAACCAAATATGTTATTTCAATAAATAGGTAATGATTTTTTAAATAGGTAGAAATAGCAAGGACAAGATCCATGGATTCATCATCCTAAACTATTATGACTCAAAGTCTACTTAGACGTGGAGGTAGTCGGCCTAACTTGACCTGAAATCCCTTTTCAACAACCATGGGTTAAATGTTCTATGAAATCCTCATATCTTAAAGTAAATAAAAAAAAAACAAGTAGTTCCTTATGGCCATATTCAGATGGAATTAATAAAAATAACTTATACCCATCAAAAAAGTGACAAGTAGACCTTCCGAATGATTGAGAAAAGAATCACTTCTCTATAAAGACAAACCCTTCCATAAAAGGCTTACACCTCATATAGATTGAGGAATCACTAAAACTCTCACCATACTAGATAACTTTGCAAGCGTCGACACTATTTTTGGGTGTTAGAGGAGTTACCTGTTGGAAGCTGTTGGTCGCCAGAATCAAAATCCTGTCACCTGCTTCAGAAAGAAATTTTAATTTACATATATATAAGTTTAGAAAAATATGAAATCAAATTGACCCCATATTTTTCATAGTTTAAATGAAAGAGTGTTATACCTCAAACTTTGTATTTATCCCGAAAGATAAACACAAGACTTGAGGGTGGGGCTCGATCAAATAAACTAAGAAATATATGACATCCGTTTGGTCTGCAAAAATCATTTTATTTATCGACAAGTTCCCCTATTTAATAGGAATAATTAAATAAGGTTTATATTAAGCTGGATTATGAAAAGCTCCCTATTAGGGCAAGCCCCTATAGTTAATTACATCTTAGATACCTGAAGTCACCTAAGAAAAATCTCAATAAAAATTAGGAAATGTTACCTTCAAAGGGTTCAAATAGCTAGGACTTTTCAACATGATCAGAGAAAGAGGTGTGAAAGGAGAATGACTCAAATTTGAAACATTTATTATGGAATCCAAAGGAGGAAGAACTAGGAGATGTCACAGATCCGAAGGAGAGCCTTGATACCTTCCTAGTCTATCCTATTGTTTGGCTTTAGTTTTGAGGAGAAATTGTTTAAATGTTTCATCCTGCCAATTTTATTAATTTAGGGCTTAAATTTGTGTGAAAAGATCACTTAAATAGCCTAGNATATATATATATATATATATATATATATATATATATATAAAGTCGCAGTCAAGTTGTTGACATCGTTGTTAGAATTTAAATCTTCTAGTAGTGTCATCAAATTCTTGTACTTGTTGATTTGCAAAAAGGTCGGTCAGCTCCCTATTAGGGCAAGCCCCTATAGTTAATTACATCTTAGATAACTGAAGTCACCTAAGAAAAATCTCAATAAAAATAAGGAAATGTTACCTTCAAAGGGTTCAAATAGATAGGACTTTTCAACATGATCAGAGGAAGAGGTGTGAAAGGAGAATGACTCAAATTTGAAACATTTATTATGGAATCCAAAGGAGGAAGAACTAGGAGATATCATAGATTCGAAAGAGAGCCTTGATACCTTCCCAGTCTATCCTATTGTTTGGCTTTAGCTTTGAGGAGAAATTGTTTAAATGTTTCATCCTGCCAATTTTATTAATTTAAGGATTAAATTTGTGTGAAAAGATCACTTAAATAGCCTGGAAGATGTGAGGATTTAAGTAATGATGAACGACAACCTTGGAATCCTAAGACGAGTTAGGGATTATATTATACAACAAAGCTATACAAAGGCCTAAAGATAAGGTAAGAATTTATGTTGCATAAGAAAACAACCTTGAAATCCTAAGGCTTGGTTGTATAATTCTAAGGAAAGAGTGGTTTAGCTAACGTAGACAGGTTTTGCTGTTGATGATGGCCATGTTGCCCACAATGCTACCTCCAAGCTCATTATCGTTAGAAGTTTAATTTTTCTAATGTGTCAGGTTATAATGTCAAATCAGATGTCCCTATGTTTATGGTTTTTTAAATGTTATGGAGCATATTAAAGTTGATTAGAGCAACACCGGTTAGAATCATACGGTTCCCTTGTTCCGGTACCACAATTTTCTATCTGATTTACTTAGTCTAAATGAATTTACTAAACTCAACTTAATGAGTTCCATACTTTCATTTAGACCATGGGAAGTCTCGCTAGCAACCGTAGGTTACCTCATCTGAGGGATTCCCAATCATTTCATAGAGATGTCNACAACCTTGGAATCCTAAGACGAGTTAGGGCTTATATTATACAACAGAGCTATACAAAGGCCTAAAGATAAGGTAAGAATTTATGTTGCATAAGCAAATAACCTAGAAATCCTATGGCTTGGTTGTTTAATTCTAAGGAAAGAGTGGTTTAGCTGACGTAGACAGGTTTTGCTGTTGACTATGGCCATGTTGCCCACAATGCTACCTCCAAGCTCATAATCGTGAGAAGTTTAATTTTTCTAATGTCTCACGTTATAATGTCAAATCAGATGTCCCTATGTTTATGGTTCTTTAAATGTTATGGAGCATATTAAAGTTGATTAGAGCAACACCAGTTAGGATCCTACGGTTCCCTTGTTCCGGTACCACAATTTTCTATCGGATTCACATAGTCCAAATGAATTTACTAAACTCAACTTAATGAGTTCCATACTTTCATTTAGACCATGGGAAGTCTCGTTAGCAACCGTAGGTTACCTCCTCCGAGGGATTCCCAATCATTCGATAGAGATGTATTAATTTACTTGCAATTGTTGTTTCATGATGTTTGTGATTAAATTTTGAGTTGTTTTACATTTTGAATGTTGTGGAGGTAGATTTTATCTTGGTTAATTTTAGTCTTAGCTTTGGTTTGGTGGTTATCCTAGCAGTTTTAGTTTTCATGCAGGGTGACATCATTGTTTAACATGCAAATTCTATAAGCATAAAAAAATACAGTGTGGAAAGTAAAAGAGAAAAATGGTAGTGTGAACTGTAAAAACGTACCTGGCGAGTCTTCTCGTTCCACCTCCTAAAAGGTCAGTACTTGCAAGGCATGTATATAATATTTCCAATTGTATTTTAATCATCCAAACATGTTTATTAAGATCAAGATTACCCATTTTCCCTTGGTTAATCCTAAAGTTTGATTAAGGCACAAAAGTCTAAAATGACTATTTTGCCCTTGGGGCACTTCACCTCATAACTCTTTAAATACAACTCAAATGACTTTGAGGGTTTAGATTGTCATATCCATGAGGTAATTATAATATTTAGAGGAGAATATGTGGACCTCTCAAAATTTAATTTACTTATTTATTTAAATTTAGAAAATAAGATTTTCAAAAGTTGATTTGTTTAACTTTCCAAAATGAAGTTTTTATTTATGAGAAAATGATTAAAGGTTTTCCTAGGTTAGAGAAATACTTAGGCAAAATTTCACGATTTTTTTAATTAAATTATTATAATTATTTTAATGGGAGAATAAATTTATGGAAAATTAGAAAAAATATTTTGATGAGTCCCAAGTGATCAGAGAACAATTGGGAACATTTTGAAATATTTTGGTATTTTTGGGATTTTCAATTATTTTAATTATTTTAAATTTAAATAAAGGCTCAAAAATCAAATATTTTACCAAAAATAACTTTTATTTTTCCTAAGTGCCATTGATCATAAGGAACTCAGAAAACCACTTTTCAAAATTTTCCCAATTGTATTTAATTTATTATAATTATTTTTGAACAAAAAATACAAGGTTCCTTAGAAAATCCATTTTAAAACTTGAACTTAATCAAATAATTTTTTAGATTTTTATAGTGGATAAACATGATTTTTATAGACAACATGGGATTGATTTTGTTAATTTTTGTTAATTATTTAATTTACATAAATTAATACAATATATTTTCATTTAATTAAATATAAAAAATTACAAGGTAATCCAAAGTATAAATTTTTTTTTCTTAGACTTCTCTAACAACAAGAAACCTACCAAAATTTTTCTCATAATTTCCCGAGTGATATTTTGATTTATGTAATTAAAATAAGCCAAATTGGTCACTCTGGACTAAAAATAAGGGTTAGAAGCATAGAGATATCTTCTGACCTTGGCAAAATTAGAAGACATTTCTTCTATGATGAGAAATGAGCTCTAAAAATTTTAAGTCATGGTGAGCTATATTTAATCATAATAAATTAAAATACTCCAGAGGGTATTTAATTCATTAAAAATCATATGTTTGCCAAATAATTTTTATATTTAATTCACATTTTTCTCTTCTGTTTACTGAGCAAGTCAGTTTTTTTCTTTTATTTTTATGATTTTTCTATACAAAGTTATGAATTTTCAAAGATCAGGCATTGCAATAAATAAAAAATTCCCTTATTTATCTACTTATCCACACGACACCAACTCATCCTAGTCCGCTGCGAAGTCTCTACGCGGTGCTCTGCCATTTGACATTGCCAGCCACGTGCTCTTCCATTTTTGGGTACGGTGAATCAATGCCTTAATCAATTTAAACTAAGTTTGGAGTAAGAAAAATCCTTACTATGAACCTTTCATAGTTTTAGTCATTGAACACCTAAACAACAAATAACACAATCAACACAATTACATAACACACAACTTTTCTATTACTTCTTGATTCATTGACCTTAATCTACACATAGCATTTGATAAGTCAATACCTTGACTTTGTAAACCCAGTAGAGCATTTATAGCCCTCTTGTGTGGTCATTGCACATTGTAGCAAAACCAATAGAAGCCCAACACTCAATGGTTCATTTCTAAGATTATGGTACATATCAGCTTCTAAACTATCAATTTTAAACTAACCACATGAATTTCTTCAATTTATATCCTTGTTTCTTCTATCCTGACCATGTTGCCCCTGTGCAATTCTTAGGTTGAGAATAAGTTCTTGTATTTTCTTTTCTAACTTGTTTGGGCACAATACAAATTCACATCACAACTTCTCAATGTACTCAAACCAAATTCTCTAATAGAATTAAAGCAACTTAATTATATTCCCCTTTGAACAGCTCTTAGGATGAATGATAAGCTCCAGTGTTGTTCATCCTTCAATAGTCAATCCATATACCTACTAGGTTGTATGTTCGTCCTAGTGCTTTTCTGCCTAATTTTGCTATTTCTCTGACTAGCTCTCAGAAAGAGAGATAAGCTCAAGCATTGTTCATCATGTTATCATCATTCCATCTACTTGCTAGGTTGGATGTTACTCCTCACACATTTCTACCAACTTCCCTTATTTTCTCTAACTAGCCCTCAAGATGAATGAGAGGCTTTAGTGTTATCCTTTCTGATCTAGTTCTTCTATCTAACTCTTGGTTAGATGTTAGTCCCCACACTTTTTATCTTGGTATAGAAACATTCTCTTAGTTTCTTTTAATTAACTTTCATGATGAATAATAAGCTCAACACTGTCCTTCCTGACCTTGTCATTCTATCTACCTCTTATGTTGATGTTAGTCCCAAAACTTTCCTTTCTAATATGGTTAAAACTCTTAATCCTTCTTTGACTATGTCTCAGAATGAATAATACTTCCAGTGCTATGCTTCTTGATCTGGTCATCTTATTCACTTCTTTGGTTAGATGTAAATCCACATAGGTTTCCACGCTAATTTGTCTAGTTAAACCTAAAATCCCCAACAAATCCTAAAATACACAACACTCAAAACTCCAAATCTTTGACATAATTGAATCAAATCATATATCATTTATACTTGGTTGATTGACGGTCATCACTAATATGTGTGACATATGTTGAATATTTCCCCATACATGGTGAATATCCATTTATTGACCTCATTTTTTGTCACATAGGTCACGCATGAACGTCACCACTTCCTACAGTGCAAACACATTGGCAAAAACCTACACATGTCCATTTTTGGCCTGGTGTGCTCATGTTAGGCTTGGGCATGACCACACCCAGAAATACCTTGGCGTGTCATGCCTAGTCTGGGCCTGACCATGCCTAGATATATCTCAGTGTGGTCACGCCCGACCTGGACGTGACCACACCTAGGTATACTTAGAGTGATTACTTTACGTGATCACTCCCAGTATCACCCTACTGATCTGAGCATGAACCATCTTGTCCTTTCATAGATAAGAATTTGTGGTTCTTCCAAACGTTAAAGACAACATGGCTGTCAAATAACCACCTAATCAGACGGTCACAAAGTTCTTAGCCACAAATTCCTATGCTTATAAATAGGTTATCTAGAACTGTGCACGCTATAAGCTACACATTCCAACTCTTCAGCACTTACCTTGAGCTATTCGAACAAAGGAATAAGAAAGGAAATATCCTTCGACAAGCCTCCTCTTTCTTTGGTCAACCTCCTCTCCACTATGTCATTTCCTCTCTACCCTTTTAATTTAAATAACTAATTAATTTTAAGTTGAGTTAAGCTAGGCTTTTTTTTTCAGAAAGAGCATATTTGGCTCCTAATTTTGTTTCATCATAAAAAAATTACAAGAAGAGGCCAAAGGTTACCCGACACCCCATCACACCGCAAAACAACAAACACAAACAACACACACGAAATCAAAAAAAAAAAAAGCCTAGGAACCTAGTTCAACTTGTTCAAAAGCCTTGGATTAAGCTTGGTTTTGGGCTCAACTCAGGTCAATCAAAACATAGCCTAACTCTAACCCACAAAGGCTCAACCCAAACACTAAAATAACCTAAATTGTAACCCAGTTGGGCTCAACCCAAACCTAACCAAAACCCTAACGCATAAATAGGCTCAAACCTAACCTAACCGAATCCTTGAACCTAGCCCAACCTAGTTTAACCAAAAACCAAATCCTAACATGAACCTAAGCTTAACCTAACCTAGGTTTGACAAAAAACCCAAACGTTAAGTTAACCAAGTCTTAAACCTTGACTTAACCAAAACCCAAACCCTAATCAAACCTAAACCGGATCCATAAATTTGACCCAATCCAGGTCTGACTTGACCCGAACTAGATCTAACCTGACCCAAACTATATCTGATTTGACCCAATCTAGGATTGACCTAACCCAAACCAAACCTAACTCAAGTCTGATTTGGTCGAACTAAAGTCTGACTTGACCAAACCAAGTTCTGATCTAACCCAACTAGGTCTAACCTTACCCAAACCTACCCTAACTCGGGTCTAAGCAAGTCAAACTAAACTTTGACCTAACCAAACCAAGGTTCGACCTGACCCAAGGTCTGACACTACCAGATCTCACCTGATTAACCAAGTGACCTGACTCAACCTAAGTCAGTCAAAATCAACCCAAGTCAATCTAAGTCAAACCCAAGTCAACTAAAGTCAACAAAAGTCAACATATGTCTAACTTAGATCCAACTAGACCCCAAACTAGTTGACTCTTGCTATGTTTGAGCTCAATTCTAAGCTAAATTAAGCTAGAAACTTAGTTTACCTCAGCCCAATCTTGACCCAATTCTAATCCAAGGATAAATGTGTTATTTGCTATGTTATTTCATGCTTTATTCCATGCATAAATAAAAAAATTATATATATATATATATATATAACAAAAGGAAGGATGAAAACCTCTCATAAGATAGTTTTCTCCAAAAACATCAAAATAAAATCTTTAAGCTAAAAAAATTTTAAACTTAGGAAAATGTTGATCTATTAACTTGACTTAAAAACTTAGGAACTGAAACAAAGTATGAATTAGAATATTGAACTTCAAATAAGCATTTAAAACACACCAAGATAAAAAATGACAATAAAACCTTGGTAGATCTGACATGAACTTAAGAGTCAGCTAACATTGACATCAAACTAAGGATCATACAGTTATCCCATGTTAGACTGATTATAGAAGCCTATGTTAGTTTAATATGTATCCTAGTTAGTGCTAAGAACTATGGACTAGGACATACAAAACACGAAACCTACTCCCTGAAACTAAAGGAAACACCTTAGAATAAAGTAGCCCATGGTTACTAATGAGGGTATTTCAAACCACTTTGAAACTATGAATCCTACATACTCCCGGGATTCCTAGATATGAGGTTGGTTATAGTCGACAGATACTAATGTTTTCGAGAAAATGGAAAGACATTGAATGCTTGACTGGGGATGTTATTCTCAAAGTAAAAGTTAGCTCAACCCTTATAATTCCTTATAGAGTCAAAGGTTTTATTTCTCATTTAGAAGTCCTTCTTACCCGACTCTATCCTTAACTTAGGTTTTCCAAATCATTTATGTTAGTCAAATCAAGTGTCCCCGATTCATCTTTTGACTTCACCTGATTCATTCAAGCTCATTATCACACATTTTTTGAACTCTACAACCATCATTCTTTGGGTATAAACCTCCTTCCTTGGATTGTCAAATCCCTTCATCTAGCTCTTTCTCCTGACACATTGTCATCGAGCTATAAGTCTCATCCCTTTGAGTTTAATTCTTCTAATTTAGATCCTACACTTACCTTCAATCACTCCAATCACAGAAGTTTGACCCCTGACACTTTGACTTGCTACATTAAACGAGAGTTTTATTTAGGACTCACTGAGGATGTAATTAACTATGAAGGCTTTCCCTTGTAGCGAACAATACCCTATAATTAAAATAAGCCTTATCTTATACCTATACGGTAAGGAAAAAAAACCTAATTGAATGTNAAAGGTTTTATTTCTCATTTAGAAGTCCTTCTTACCCGACTCTATCCTTAACTTAGGTTTTCCAAATCATTTCTGTTAGTCAAATCAATTATCCCTGATTCATCTTTTGACTTCACCTGATTCATTCAAGCTCATTATCACACATTTTTTGAACTCTAGAACCATCATTCTTGCAGTATAAACCTCCTTCCTTGGATTGTCAAATCCCTTCATCTAGCTCTTTCTCGTGACACATTGTCATCGAGCTATAAGTATCATCCCTTTGAGTTTAATTCTTCTAATTTAGATCCTACACTTACCTTCAATCACAGAAGTTCAACCCCTGACACTTTGACTTGCTACATTAATCGAGAGTTTTATTTAGGACTCACTGAGGATGTAATTAACTAAGAAGGCTTTCCCTTGTAGCGAACAATACCCTGTAATTAAAATAAGCCTTATCTTATACCTATACGGTAAGGAAAAAAAACCTAATTGAATTTTAAGGAGTTTAGGCTCATTTTTAAGATAATATTTTCTTTCTTTGGAAAGATATATTATTCTTTAAAATGTTGTATCCAATCATCTAGATTGTAGTCTTTAAAAAGATCGATGGTGTGTGGTGACACCAAAAAATCCCTCACCAGATCATTGTGTTATGACTTTAGGCATTGTATCACTGGGAAAAGTGACATTGAGGCGCTAGTGCTGGGTTTTAGAGTGGTTGCATAAGGGTTTTGCTCCTTTTGTACTCCAAGCTCTTCAAATCCTATATTTTCATGTAACTATTAATAATACTACAAATACATAATAAAAATCATAAAAATGATTATTAAAAGATATAAAAACACATCAACTTTTTATCAACATTTTAAATATCATAACCTGCCACCATACCTTCTGAAAGCAAGAAACCTCCGACGAAAGAGCATTAAAATCCATTCATCTGAAAGTGATTGCATTAATGGTGAGAACGTAGCTATGCCTACACTATATGCGTATGAGATTAGACAAAACATTATGAAATTCAAATCCTTGGACATATCTACTAAAGCGTTGTTTGTCATGCTTGCTTAGCCTCACCACCCTGCCATTCTTCAGAGGAGGGGGCCCATTCCAATGGGTGACTCTTGAGAGTGACTGATTTCTTACGCTTCCAAGATGAATCCACCTAGAACAGTGACGTCTCCTTCTACTTAAGCTTTGCTTCAAGATGGATCTATTCAAGTATCCCCTCCTTGATAAACTCCTTGCCCATGGGCTTTCCCTCAACTTTAAAAAGTTGTCAACAAGTTATTAAAGTATACCCTTGCATGTTGATACACCTCTAAGGGATTGACTAGAGGATTTGACTGTAATGCTCTTATTCTCTTCCACTTGCTGACTCAACTTTTCTTTATTAGTTTCTTCTTTTCTAGCCATTCCAACTTTGTCACTCATTTCAAATCAACAATCACCCATGAATGGATTTCTAAAAGTAGGTTATCAAAGAGAGAGGATGCTTGAACATATCAAAAGTGCTACTTCAAGTTTCTTGGCATATTGTCTCAGTTTGATAAAGATTAACTTGACAACCCATATCTCTTCAATAATAATTCTAGAAGAGGAGATCAAGTGAATATGTTTGCCTGCACTATTAAAGCCATACTTGGCCATCCCTCTCACCTTCCACAAGCAGGGATGCCTCCGATACAACTTGGATATTATACACGAAGATGTAATTGCCTTTGGTCATGGCCCCATAAGCATTTTAAGCTTCTCACCAATGATCCTATAGGCTTGTTGCAGGACGTTGTATGAAGGCTTCATTTTAGCCATATAGAAGGGATGTAGACCAGCCCAATCTTGATGAGTTAAACTGACTTCACTGAAGCAAAGTCAAACCTCCACTTCTAGTTCGTTACTTTACTCTCCAAACCTTTGAGGTGAATGCTACACCCCAAAGTAAATTGCATGAACCCCTTAAGTGGGGATGTATAAGGAAAAGATGGTTAAGCTTGATAAATCAAGTGATGATTAGAACATATCAAAGCACCCTAAGTTGCTCCAGAATATCACAAATCAGATTCTAGAGATTTATCAACCAACGAAAGCCACTCCAGATAAGCTAAAGTGAAACTAGTTTCAGTAGTTTGTAGTCAGAGGTGATTGGGAGCATCAGGGAGGTTGAGCGACAAGAGTTCGAGTGACAAGAGACAAATAACTAGAAGTGATGCGACTAAGGCCATGCACTACATGTCGATCGCTTCTTAGAAAAAAAATCAACAAATGACTGAATGGAATTGTAGACTCAAAGAGCAAGTATTTCAGTCTTCATACCTCAATATCTTCATTGAAAGTGAACTCACCCAAGGCCCCAAATCATAATAGGGGTCGGGCTAAGAAATCAAAGTGTTTACGTCGAAAGATCTTGGGATAAATTGGCCCAAATACGTTATTTCATAAGAACGACCCAATATAAATAGAGTAAATTAACTATATGCTTGGATTTTTGACAGCACAACAATCCAAGTATTTATTCTGAGGCCCCAAATTTCTTTTTCATCCTCATCCAACACCTCTTGCCCAAATCAACTTCTTATTTGATCTTCAAATTAATTTATCATTCTCTCAAGTTTAATAAATAGTTAAACAAAGGAAGAAGAAAGGAAAATTTTTTTGGCATGCCTCCTCCCTCTTTGGTCAACCTCCTCTCCAATAAGTCATTTCCTCCCTACACTTTTAATCTAATAACTAATTTTTTAAGTTGAGTTAGGCTAGTTTTTATATTCATAAAGAGCATTATTTGGCTCCTAATTTTATTTCATAAAAAAAAATACAATAAGAGGCCAGGTTCCCCGACACCCCATCACACCACAAAACAACAAACAAAAACAACTCACTCAAAACCAAAAAAGAAAAAACCTAGGAACCTAGTTCAACCTCTTCAAAATCCTTGGATCAGGCTTAGTTTGGGCTCAACTTAGGTCAATCAAAACTTAGCTTAAATCTAACCAACTAATGCTCAACCGGAGCACTAACCTAACCTAAATCGTAACCCACTCAAGCTCAACCCCAACCTAACCCAGAAATAGACTCAAACCTAACCTAACCCAATCCCTGAACATATCCCAACCTAGTTTAACCAAAACCCAAACCTTAACATGAACCTAAACCTAACCTAACCTAGGTTTAACCAAAAACCCAAACGCAAACTTTACCAAGACCCAAACCTTCACTTAACCAAAACTCAAACCCTAATCTAACCTAAAACCGATCCCAAAACCTGACCCAGTCCAGGTCTGACTTGACCCAAACCAGATTTAACCTAACCCAAACCATATCTAAGCTAACCAAATCTAGGATTGACCTGGCCCAAACCCAACCCAACTTTGGTCTGAGCTAGTTGAACTAAAGTCTGACCTGACTGAACCAAGGTCCGACCCAACCTAGGTTTGACCTGCCCAAACCCACCCCAACTTGGGTTTGAGCTGGTCAAACTAAAGTCTGACCTGACCAAACTAAGGTTTGACCCGAACCAACCTTGGTCTGACCTGACCCGATCAGATTTAGCCTAGTTTTACTGAGTTCTAATCTGACTCAACCTAAGTAAATCAAAAGCAACCCGAGTCAACCTAAGTCAAACCCGAGTCAACAAAAGCCAACATATGTCTGACCTAGATCCAACTAGACCCCAAATTGGTTGACCTAACTCTCAGCTAATTAAAGCAAGAGACTTAGTTTACCTCAACCTGATCCTGACCCAACTGTAATCCACGGATAAATATGTGTTATTTGCTTTATTCCATGCNAACCACATTGGCAAAAACCTACACATGTCCATTTTTGGCCTGGTGTGCTCATGTTAGGCTTGGGCATGACCATACCCAGAAATACCTTGGCGTGGTCATGCCTAGTAGGTGTGGTCATGCCTAGTATGGGCCTGACCATGCCTAGATATATCTCACTGTGGTCACGACCGACCTGGACGTGACCACACCTATGTATACTTAGAGTGATTACTTTATGTGATCACTCCCAGTGTCACCCTACTGATCTGAGCATGAACCATCTTGTCCTTTCATAGATAAGAATTTGTGGTGCTTTTAAACGTCAAACACAACATGGCTGTCAACTGACCACCTAATCAGACAGTCACAAAGTTCTTAGCCACAAATTTCTATGCTTATAAATAGGTTATCTAGAATTGTGCACGCTACAAGCTACACATTCCAACTCTTCAGCACTTACCTTGAGCTACTCAAACAAAGGAATAAGAAAGGAAATATCCTTCGACAAGCCTCCTCTTTCCTTGGTCAGCCTCCTCTCCACTATGTCATTTCCTCTCTACACTTTTAATTTAAATAACTAATTATTTTTAAGTTGAGTTAAGCTAGGCTTTTTTTTTTAGAAAGAGCATTATTTGGCTCCTAATTTTGTTTCATCATAAAAAAATTACAAGAAGAGGCCAAAGGCTACCCGACACCCCATCACACCGAAAAACAACAAACACAAACAACACACAAGAAACAAAAAAAAAAAGCCCAGGAACCTAGTTCAACTTGTTCAAAAGCCTTAGATTAAGCTTGGTTTTGGGCTCAACTCAGGTCAATCAAAACATAGCTTAACTCTAACCCACAAAGGCTCAACCCAAACACTAACCTAACCTAAATCGTAACCCAGTTAGGCTCAACCCAAACCTAACCAAAACCCTAACGCATAAATAGGCTCAAACCTAACCTAACCTAATCCTTGAACCTAGCCCAACCTAGTTTAAACAAAAACCAAATCCTAACATGAACCTAAGCTTAAGCTAACCTAGGTTTGACAAAAAACCCAAACTTTAAGTTAACCAAGTCCCAAACCTTGACTTAACCAAAGCCCAAACCCTAATCTAACCTAAACCAGATCCATAAATTTGACCCAATCCAGGTCTGACTTGACCTGAACTAGATCTAACCTGACCCAAACCATATCTGATTTCACCCAATCTAGGATTGACCTAACCCAAACCAAACCTAACTCAAGTCTGATTTGATCGAACTAAAGTCTGACTTGAACAAACCAAGTTCTGACCTAACCCAACTAGGTCTAACCTTACCCAAACCTACACCAACTCGGGTCTAAGCTAGTCAAACTAAACTTTCACCTGACCAAACCAAGGTTCGACCTGACCCAAGGTCCGACACTACCAGATCTTACCTGATTTAACCAAGTGACCTGACTCAACCTAAGTCAGTCAAAATAACCCCAAGTCAACTAAAGTCAACAAAAGTCAACTTATGTCTAACCTAGATCCAACNATATATATATATATATATATATATATATATATATATGTATATAATTTTTTTATTTATGTATATAACAAAAGGAAGGATGAAAACCTCTCATAAGATAGTTTTATCCAAAAACATCAAAATAAAATCTTTAAGCTAAAAAAAATTAAAACTTAGGAAAATGTTGATCTATTAACTTGACATAAAAACTTAGGAACTGAAACAAAGTATGAATTAGAATATTGAACTTCAAATAAACATTTAAAACATACTAAGATAAAAAATGAGACTAAAACCTTGGTAGATCTGACATGAACTTAGGAGTCAGCTAACATTGACATCAAACTAAGGATCATACACTTATCTCATGTTAGACTGATTATAGAAGCATATGTTAGTTTAATATGTATCTTAGCTAGTGCTAAGAACTATGGACTAGGACATAGAAAACACAAAACCTACTCCATGATACTAAAGGAAACACCTTAGAATGAAGTAACCCATGGTTACTATTTAGGGCATTTCAAACCGCTTTTAAACTATGAATCCTACATACTCCCGGGATTCCTAGATATGAGGTTGGTTATAGTTGACGGATACTAATGTTTTTGAGAAAATGGAAAGACATTGAATTCTTGACTGGGGATGTTATTCTCAAAGTAAAAGTTAGCTCAACCCTTATAATTCCTTATAGAGTCAAAGGTTTTATTTCTCATTTAGAAGTCCTTCTTACCCGACTCTATCCTTAACTTAGGTTTTCCAAATCATTTCTGTTAGTCAAATCAATTATCCCTGATTCATCTTTTGACTTCACCTGATTCATTCAAGCTCATTATCACACATTTTTTGAACTCTAGAACCATCATTCTTGCAGTATAAACCTCCTTCCTTGGATTGTCAAATCCCTTCATCTAGCTCTTTCTCGTGACACATTGTCATCGAGCTATAAGTATCATCCCTTTGAGTTTAATTCTTCTAATTTAGATCCTACACTTACCTTCAATCACAGAAGTTCAACCCCTGACACTTTGACTTGCTACATTAATCGAGAGTTTTATTTAGGACTCACTGAGGATGTAATTAACTAAGAAGGCTTTCCCTTGTAGCGAACAATACCCTGTAATTAAAATAAGCCTTATCTTATACCTATACGGTAAGGAAAAAAAACCTAATTGAATTTTAAGGAGTTTAGGCTCATTTTTAAGATAATATTTTCTTTCTTTGGAAAGATATATTATTCTTTAAAATGTTGTATCCAATCATCTAGATTGTAGTCTTTAAAAAGATCGATGGTGTGTGGTGACACCAAAAAATCCCTCACCAGATCATTGTGTTATGACTTTAGGCATTGTATCACTGGGAAAAGTGACATTGAGGCGCTAGTGCTGGGTTTTAGAGTGGTTGCATAAGGGTTTTGCTCCTTTTGTACTCCAAGCTCTTCAAATCCTATATTTTCATGTAACTATTAATAATACTACAAATACATAATAAAAATCATAAAAATGATTATTAAAAGATATAAAAACACATCAACTTTTTATCAACATTTTAAATATCATAACCTGCCACCATACCTTCTGAAAGCAAGAAACCTCCGACGAAAGAGCATTAAAATCCATTCATCTGAAAGTGATTGCATTAATGGTGAGAACGTAGCTATGCCTACACTATATGCGTATGAGATTAGACAAAACATTATGAAATTCAAATCCTTGGACATATCTACTAAAGCGTTGTTTGTCATGCTTGCTTAGCCTCACCACCCTGCCATTCTTCAGAGGAGGGGGCCCATTCCAATGGGTGACTCTTGAGAGTGACTGATTTCTTACGCTTCCAAGATGAATCCACCTAGAACAGTGACGTCTCCTTCTACTTAAGCTTTGCTTCAAGATGGATCTATTCAAGTATCCCCTCCTTGATAAACTCCTTGCCCATGGGCTTTCCCTCAACTTTAAAAAGTTGTCAACAAGTTATTAAAGTATACCCTTGCATGTTGATACACCTCTAAGGGATTGACTAGAGGATTTGACTGTAATGCTCTTATTCTCTTCCACTTGCTGACTCAACTTTTCTTTATTAGTTTCTTCTTTTCTAGCCATTCCAACTTTGTCACTCATTTCAAATCAACAATCACCCATGAATGGATTTCTAAAAGTAGGTTATCAAAGAGAGAGGATGCTTGAACATATCAAAAGTGCTACTTCAAGTTTCTTGGCATATTGTCTCAGTTTGATAAAGATTAACTTGACAACCCATATCTCTTCAATAATAATTCTAGAAGAGGAGATCAAGTGAATATGTTTGCCTGCACTATTAAAGCCATACTTGGCCATCCCTCTCACCTTCCACAAGCAGGGATGCCTCCGATACAACTTGGATATTATACACGAAGATGTAATTGCCTTTGGTCATGGCCCCATAAGCATTTTAAGCTTCTCACCAATGATCCTATAGGCTTGTTGCAGGACGTTGTATGAAGGCTTCATTTTAGCCATATAGAAGGGATGTAGACCAGCCCAATCTTGATGAGTTAAACTGACTTCACTGAAGCAAAGTCAAACCTCCACTTCTAGTTCGTTACTTTACTCTCCAAACCTTTGAGGTGAATGCTACACCCCAAAGTAAATTGCATGAACCCCTTAAGTGGGGATGTATAAGGAAAAGATGGTTAAGCTTGATAAATCAAGTGATGATTAGAACATATCAAAGCACCCTAAGTTGCTCCAGAATATCACAAATCAGATTCTAGAGATTTATCAACCAACGAAAGCCACTCCAGATAAGCTAAAGTGAAACTAGTTTCAGTAGTTTGTAGTCAGAGGTGATTGGGAGCATCAGGGAGGTTGAGCGACAAGAGTTCGAGTGACAAGAGACAAATAACTAGAAGTGATGCGACTAAGGCCATGCACTACATGTCGATCGCTTCTTAGAAAAAAAATCAACAAATGACTGAATGGAATTGTAGACTCAAAGAGCAAGTATTTCAGTCTTCATACCTCAATATCTTCATTGAAAGTGAACTCACCCAAGGCCCCAAATCATAATAGGGGTCGGGCTAAGAAATCAAAGTGTTTACGTCGAAAGATCTTGGGATAAATTGGCCCAAATACGTTATTTCATAAGAACGACCCAATATAAATAGAGTAAATTAACTATATGCTTGGATTTTTGACAGCACAACAATCCAAGTATTTATTCTGAGGCCCCAAATTTCTTTTTCATCCTCATCCAACACCTCTTGCCCAAATCAACTTCTTATTTGATCTTCTAATTAATTTATCATTCTCTCAAGTTTAATAAATAGTTAAACAAAGGAAGAAGAAAGGAAAATTTTTTTGGCATGCCTCCTCCCTCTTTGGTCAACCTCCTCTCCAATAAGTCATTTCCTCCCTACACTTTTAATCTAATAACTAATTTTTTAAGTTGAGTTAGGCTAGTTTTTATATTCATAAAGAGCATTATTTGGCTCCTAATTTTATTTCATAAAAAAAAATACAATAAGAGGCCAGGTTCCCCGACACCCCATCACACCACAAAACAACAAACAAAAACAACTCACTCAAAACCAAAAAAGAAAAAACCTAGGAACCTAGTTCAACCTCTTCAAAATCCTTGGATCAGGCTTAGTTTGGGCTCAACTTAGGTCAATCAAAACTTAGCTTAAATCTAACCAACTAATGC
>JXCR01010209.1:0-20179 GCA_002079205.1 Phalaenopsis hybrid cultivar | reverse complement strand
TATATATATATATATATATATGACTCTTTTTCTCTAGGGGAATATATGATTGACAGTGGGAGAGCCAACTTACTATTTTTTTCAGTTGGAGACAAGCCCCATCACACTTAGGGTGAGAGGGGCAATGGCAACCAAAGGTAAAATGATATTTCAGAAGAGTCAAAATGAATATTTCAATATAATAAAAGACCAAATTACCCTCATATATAAATAAAAAATTTGTTTTTAGGTGGGACAATATTGCCACCGACCCTATCTGGGTCCGCCCATGACCAACGACACTTAATCACATTTTAGATAGAAAATTTTGGTTAAAGAATTCACGGTTAGCTCTTGGTAAATAATATTTTTTGCTAATAGCCTGCATCACCATTTGGGTATATTGCTTATTAGATTGGAAATGACATGTATGAATGCAAACATATCTAAATCTCATGATCTTATTTTCCTGGCCTTTTTTATATGAACAATAATAATTAAAGTCCGGTGAATGTACGGGCATGCTTCAAGAGGTGTGTACAGGCAAACATGTCTAGACTTTTAAAATTAAAAATAATTTATACTAACACCCAATGGCTTCATTCACTACGCTAATTCCTCAGTGAATTGCATTGGCTCTCCTTAAAATCGACTGCACTAAAGCCTTCCTACAACATCTCTTAAAAAGATGACGATGCCATACAGAGAGTTCTATTTCAAAGGGAAAAAGCAACGTACTCTGAGCACCTCTTGCTCGGTCACAACGTTTCTTCATCAAGTTTAAGGAACCTGCCACTCCTAAACAAACTTTGTCAAATAATATCGTGAAGGAAAGAAGAACAACATAATATTTTTAGTCTCAATGTTTAGGGTTGTCTCCAATAAATGTTAATCGAGCTAAAACCATTAATTTAGCATTTTCATAGAACAACATAATATTTTTAGTCTCAACATAACATGGTATTAATAAATTTAGCATTTTCATAATATTGTTGATTGCTTTACACTCACACACTCTCAGAATGCTCTCTTAAAGAAATAGAACAAGTGTATCTTAAAATTTTACAACTGTGAAGAAGAGACTTAGGGCCTGTTTGGAGCAGCTTATAAGTGCGGGCGTCGTTTTCAAAACGCCGCCGTGCTGTTTGGTTTGCTTGTTTCGCTAGCTTATCCGAAACCGCGTTTGAGTTTTTACAATAAACGCTAGCTGCGGGTCAAACCCGGTTGCCCGCCCGCGGGTTGCGTTTCAGGATAAACAGCTTATCCTGAAACGTACAAGTTGCCCAAACACACCCTTAGGCTAACTGAATAATCAATCTATATCCCATCGGTTGCCTTAAACACCTACAAAATTATCCCTGAAGTACGATTTACAGTAATCATTATCATAAATATCAAGTAGTATTTTTAAAAGAATACATCAACAACAATTAAAATTTTTAGATTAGCTAATGTATGAATGTATCATATCTTCTAATTTGAACCTGAATAACATATTATAAACTGAATATTTCGTATTATTATGGACAAAATGGTGGTAATCTTCTAAATTGATTAATACAGTGTCTATGACTACAACGTACTGAATGTTTATGAAAACTGAATTTGAATGTTTTAAATGATCAAATTATAGTATAAAATGTGAATCATTAAGCAAGATCTAAAAATCAAGTAACTAATAGGTTTAAGCTCGATTAACATTTATTAATACTATGAAAATGCTAAATTAATGTGTGTGAGTGTTAAACAATCAACAATCAAAGAGCTTTTAAATTATGTTCACTAAAATTAAAGAAAAAACACAGAAAAGAATTTTGGGGAACGATATGATAAGTCCATCACTCTTAACTACAATTTAATTCAACGCACTAACACTACTTCAACTTGGTATAAGCATCTTTCTTGTGATCTCTAATACTTGTACTCACCTAGCCAAAGTATAAACAAAAAGCAAACTACATTTGTAGTTTTCTAAACAAATTAAACATTAGAGTTCATTAGAGCTATTAATATTTCCCATTTTATTGAAATGTGTACTTTAGCTATAAATATGCTCCCCTTCAATAATGCTTATAGAAGTGCTTAAGCTTTGAACATAGATAAATTTCTTTTGATGAATGAAAATATTGTACTTCTAACAACATCACACTATATTACTTACACAAAATACGAAATTTCATATTTTAGTGATTCAAACTCTCTTCTTGAGAGCTTGAAAAAACTATTATAAACAAATAAAAATATATCATACTTGATGTTTAATTTGATGGCCGCTGATGAGCAAAAAATATCTAACAAAAATAAAATTTTATGAAATCCAATAATAATCCTCATTTTCTTAAGTATGATGTTGTTCCCCCCAATTTTTCTTTTAAATGGATATGCATACTTTTTCCTTTTAATGGGTATGAGGGTTCATTTTATGCTTAATTCTAACAAGTTGCTCAATCAATGTATAATGGTGATAAATTATGTTCATATTATTTTGGAAAATTTTACTACTGAACAATTATCTTTTACATTGTCTTTTTCCATATCTTCATTGTTGGCATTTTTATTTCTCTAGTATTCCACATAGATAACATAAAATGAGTGATCAAAGAATGGTATATGAATCTTTTTTTGGTGGATCATTGTATATCAGATTATAATTGTCTTTTAAATGTTTCTTATAATATAAGGAATATATAAAATGTGGTTAAGTATTCATCTTTATCACTACTTTGGATATAATGCTATGACATGTCAAATATTATATTGCACATTCCTTTGTGACTAAACTACTTAAATGAAATGATATATAACAAATTATTTTCTAATAAGAGTCTTTAGATTCATCCAAAATTATGTGGAATTTGTAAATATCATAAAATAACAAATGTATCATGAGTAAAATATGTGGTGTAACATTTTTATGATTGTCTACTTTTGGTATAACATGAGTTGTGGTAATATAGAGTTAAGCCTCTCATTCGATGTAAAACATTGGCATAACAAATGTAGTTCTATAGTAAAGTGGGTTGTCAAGAATTATGACATTGAACATTGTAAATAATTTTTAAAGAAATTTGTTGTGATCTTTAACATTATCAACAACTATTGCAATTTTGTTTTGTTCATATCATATTTATTATTAACATGTTATGTATGGTTATGCCTTTATTTTCAAATAACTAATTTTGTGTGATATTTAATAACATAAATATTACATTCAAAATAAAGTTAATTCATAGTAATACAATTATTGTGTTCTCTATTTGCATCTATGTACATGGGTTTTTACAAATTCAAATACATCGTGTGTACTGCCATGCAAGCTAAATAAAGAAAGCAGATTACAGATTGTATCTCCAATAATCTCTTCGTTGTCAACAAATAAATTAGTAAAACTAATTTTAGCAACAAAGGGCTAGCCCATTATGCATGGAGGAGGGAATTAGTTGAGTTTTGCTAACTTTTCAAAATTTCATTCTATATTGAGTTTTTGGCAAAGCATGGAAGCAGGAATAGTTGATCAGCCAATTTGTAAGGAATTTTGCAAATTCAAATTCTAAGCATTGAACAGAAGAAAATAAATCAATATTACAACAAGATATACTAGGTAGCTATAATTACTCCTCTCCCCTTCTTTAACTTATGAATTGTTATAAATGCATGAGTCTTCATGTACATTCTTGTATTAATGAATGTAATAAAGTGAAATTGTTTTTTTATCAAGTTTCTTTTTAAGTATGGGTTGGTGGCTCCACCTTTAGATGGTTTGTTAGTTCTTCCGTAATATACAAATTGGAGTAATAAAAAAGATATAAATCGTAGAAAATCATAGTTATCTTCTTCTAGCCCACCATATTCTCCAAAATTTTGGTATCAAAGAAAAGAAGAATAACATACACAACAAGAATATTGCTATTTTCCAACCGCCACATGTCGTCGGTTATCTAAAGAAATGCCATCACTTTTGATGTTTTTGACGGCTTAAAAAATATTTTAAGCTCATAGCAAAAATATTTGTGGTAATTTTAAAATTGATTGATATTCCAATTGCATAAGCATTCTGAAGCATAACTGACAATTTTACGTCTTCGCTTAGAAATTTCAAATCGTAGGATTTTGTTGGTTCATATAACCAACGATTTATTTTGTTAGCATTTGCAACAGCTTCCACATCGAAAAAAAGTTGTGCTCGTCGGTTTACCGTTGATTATGTGTCGCTGATGAACCGACTTTGATAACCAACAAAAAAATTGTCGGAAAAGTATCATGGCCATCGATTTCTTATGACGCAGTTAAGCCGTCAGTTCGATGTCACTTATGTGTCAGTGATTAAGTCCATCGGCTAGCTATCGTTTAAACAACTAATTTGTTAAAATTGTTTACTAAACTGCATGCAGACCACCGAAAACTTGCACCATCATAAAAAAATTGTTTTTTTTCTTTTTTATTTTTATTGCCACACCTGTTATGACAACATTTAATTTATATTTCGAAGCATTTAACAAACTAAAATAGTATTCAAACAATAAATTATCCAATCAAATAACGAAATAAACAAAATGCATTTAATCTAGCATTACATCACTGTTCACAGAAAAAAATATGTTCAAATGTAGAACATAATCATAGAGAAAATAAGAAAATTAGCTGCTTAATCCTCCTCCTCTATCTCCTCCTCCTCACCATCATTGCCCTCCACCTCATCCTCCTACAATGTTACCTTGCCATGTTGCCTCATCTGCTATTCAAACCAATCAAACTCAGTCTTCAGCTTGGCCTCCATGTTTGCTTTCAGCTCTGACATCATCTGAGTGAAGCAGGCCTCTATTTTGGTAGTGAATATGGCAACACACCTAGAGACCTTATCTTGAACAGTTGACATAGAAACTATAGATGCACTAGAGGGGGTGAGCGTTGTAAGAAAATTTTTGTTATGGGAGCTCGTGGACTTGGCATTTCTTCTTCTCTCCAGCATCATCCCTCCATAGGTCATACGTGGAAGGATAAAGATTGCAGATCATAATACTGCCTGACGCATGGGTTCGACTCTCCTTCAAATGCTGGAGTCTCTCGAGCAAAAATAAATTTACATATAAATAAAGCTAGCATGTATTATCATCATCCTAGTTTAGCTCATGAATTACATGGGTCAGGCATCACTATCATCAATCTAAGACTTGTTGGACTACCACTTGTGGGTGCGCTAATGCACGGTTTTGTGTTGTGTAGTTTTTGTAAATATTTTTAATATTACAAAACACACACACGACAGTACTAATAATAAATATACAATTCAAATCCAAATAAAAATAACTTTAGTAAACATAATTTTTTAAAAAAATTTAAACTGCCAAACCCGTAATAATAATGCAAGTATACATATCGCTCAGGTAATAAAAGGCTTTAATGGAGTCCTAGATATCGATTCCATAAGTAAGTTGGAGATGCCTATAACTAAATTCTTATGATTATAATGTAAAACATAATTTAAACTACAAAATTTAAGTACAAAATTTGAATCTAAAATAATTGAGTGTATGCTAAATAAAATGCAGTCAAAAGAACTAAGTTAACTAAACTAAATATTAAACTTCAAAAGTAAATTTATGAAAACTAAACGAAATTTCTGTGATGAAGAGTTCAAATTTAAGAAAGCATCATTCGCCTTTACAAGTAGTATATGGATAGTGAAAAAAATAAAATCATTTAAATATATAATTGTATTGTGTCAAATAAGAGCAATCGTATTCTTTACCCTTTTTAAAGTGCATAAAAAACATTGAATAATCTGAAGTTTGTTCCCAAATTCCGTGGTTAGGTTGGGAGGATACCGGCTCTCACTCTAAAGCTCCCACTACTCCCTCGCCTGAGGACTAAAAATCTCGCCTTAGTTTCCAATTAATTGTATCAAATTGGGGATTTAATCTGTTACCTTAAAATCTCCAATTCTCCATCCAGCAAAGTATATTTCCCTATTTATTTGCACTCAACCCATGGATAACATCCTCACCCATGAAATTGAATGTGACTCTCACCATATTGTAGAAATCATAGCACTTTTAAATCATATGTTTCTCAGCACACTTTAAGATTTCAATTGGTCAGATCGGAAAGTAAATGAAGATCAGAGTTTAAATCATTACAAATTTTGACTATTAAAATCAACAAAATTAATCCTTCACAAAACCATATCTCAGAGTAGGGAGAAGGATAAAGAAGACTACGCAAATTCATGAGAAGGATACGACAAAACACAGATTTCATATATAAAAATAAGTTTACAAAATAAAGAAATAAAAGACAACTTTGCTCACAATCCTTCCCAAGAAAAGCCCTAGAATTTCACTTTAAGCATTTTCCCTTTTTACAAGCACTCTCAATTCTCTCTTAGAAATGTAATGAAGAAGAAATCACATACTTTCCCTCTCCTCTTACAACCCTTGAAGAAAATCTCCAAGTCCTTGAATTTCTCTCTCTCGCCACACCTTACACGCTTCCACTCACTCTCTCGCCCTCTCCTCAGCCCTAGACTTCCTTCTCTTTTATTAGAGGTTGCCTCCCTCCAAAAAAAATTCAAAATTACCTCCAAAGTTCTATCCAAAAATCAAACCTTTTGAATATTCCAAAAGCAATGTCTTTTGATTCAAGAGGCATATCTCTTCATCAAAGAGCCTTCCAAAGTGTCTAGATGCATTGAATAACTCCATGGAGCATTGAAACATGTGGACCCTTCAAAATTTGTGCAAAATTCATCTTGAATCTCCTTAATTCATAAAAATTCGTCTCAGGCGCTGGTTCTGGCGCTTCAGGCACCAAGTTGCTTAAGTCCACGTTGTTTTGGGTTCTGGCTCTTCAGGCGTTGATTCATCGGTTCAAGCGCCACCTCTCTATAAAATGGCACTTCAGGCACCAAATCTGCCACTTCAGGAGCCAGCTCTCTGTAAAGTGGTGCTCAGACGCTAGATTCACAAAATTCACTATTTTGGTTCCAAATTTTGTCATTTTTTTCTACTTTTGCTCCAAATGCCTAAAATTGATATATCTACAACAAAAATATGAGAATACCCTTCGTTAAAGTGCAATATCACAAAAAATAAGCATAAAATGTATACTTAAAATAACACATTATTTTGGTGTTTTAAAATCCCTCAAACTTAAATCTTAATTATCCTCAGGTGACACTTTTACTACATAAAGACATGACCTAGAATAAAGATTAACTTATAAACTTCTATACTTTAGTTTCATAAATAAAATAGTAAAATTAAAAAAAAAATTAATAACTTAGATTAAAACTATAAGTCTAAGAATATTTAGTAATCAAATCTAAGATTTCTAAATCTTTATTCATTTCAAGAAGAATTGTAATTCAACATATCAATGATACTTAGAATATTCATATGAAAAACAATTTCATGTAAACTTTATTAGTAAGGGTGCAAATACTCAAATACAAGTTTAGAAAATGTATTAAAGCCTTTTCCTCAAGTTGATTCAAGTGAAGCCATTTTTTGATTAGGCAGCTCCTCAAGCTTCTCCTCACATTCTTTTTTTTTCATGATCTTTTCAATCCTTTCTTTTCTCTTTTTTCTTCTTTTTAGGATCTTTTCAATCTTTTCTTTTATTTTTCTTTTTCAAGTGAGAATTACTATACCTGGATAACTTTTAATAGTTTTGAACTTGACTATCCTCTTCTCAAAGTTAAAACTTTTTACCTTTCTTCACTTTATAAATTTATATTAGTTTTGATGGTTTTTTATAAAGTCTCATTCTTTTCTTCTTACATGAAACTCTAAAATCTTAATATTTCAAAAATACAATTTCCTTTACTTTTAAATAGAACAAAGTTTTATCCTTTCATACCAAACATCTTTAACTTTGGAATTGATCTTCATTATTAACTTTTACCTAAATTTGCCATAAATTTTACAAACGTAAATATATTCATTAAAGTTAAACCCTAATATCGAAGGCCATGTTAAATTATTTTTAAAAATATAGTTAATTGAGGACAAATAAAATTTAGTTTACTTCTTTTTAAAAAAGTTTTTCTTTCCCCCAAACTTAAATTTTTATGTAATTAAAAATTTTTAGTACAAAATTTTTTGTAGGTGAAAGAAAACACTAATTGCATAAAAATAAATACTAACATGTAGAAGATTTCTGAATATGAAATTGGACACTGCTATACTGTAGGCACTAACTTAAAAATACAAGCTTTAAAACATTAAATGAAACACAATATATTTTAAAGGATTTATTAAGAATTAAAAACATAAACAAAAATTGAAAATACTTAAATTGCAAGAAAAAGTAAAAATCTACAATTTCTATTACAGTCCATAGTACAACATAAAATGAAAGTTCCTACTACAAAAGTTTTAATGAAAACACATTAAAAAACAATTAAAATAACAAATAACAAACAAACAAACAAATTGAACTCCTAACAGTCTTCACCCTCTTCCTCCTCCTCATCATCATCATCATCTTCCTCCTCTTCTTCTTCTTCTTCTTCTTCTTTATAGTCAAGTGTATAAGGAGTAAAGCTGGGGTAAGTTGGAAATTCCACATGGGATATTTATTCATAGTCTCCTGATATGCTATATCATGTTGAACTCTCATCTGCTTATATTCATCATTATATGCATTCCTTGCTTTAATTCTTCCAATCCTATTTTGCATATTCATAATATCCATTTGCTGTATCATAAGATGCTCCGTGATGTTCTCAAGTGAAGCAGAGCGAGAAGTAAAAGCCTTAGCAACAGATGTTGAGGGTCTATCACTCCCTCCACCCCTAGATTCAACAAATAATTCAAATATTTGGACTTTGTGTCTCCGAATTGGTTTCTGGGGCTACAACTTTTTTTCATTTCTATGAAACTCTACTTTCGATTGTTTACATAAAGTGAAAATTAGTGCAAGGTAGCCCAAACCACTAGCTGTAGCACTCCTGACAATAGTCTGAGCATTATGTACTATAATAACACCAACATCAACTGTCTTTATTTGTTGAATGCAGAAGTTTAACATAGCTCTATACTTTGTTACATCGTTCAGATGATTTGTTGGAAGCAATTTAGCAGAAACGAAGTAATGTCATCCCTTTGATAAAAAAATCATCATGTAAGTGGAGAAATTAACTTTCTTATTGTTCTTACTTTTCCATTCTCTCCTTCCATCAGTCAAAAAAGCAATTACTTCATCCAATGATGTGTCAGTCATCATGAATTTAGCATATTCACAATGGAATACATTCTTCAATTTATAAAATGCATGAATCTTTTCTTTAGAATACTCAACTTGTTTACCTCTCACGAAGATGTGATCATCTGTAGTAAATCATTGGAATAGAACTCACTGATCATTGCAACTATTGCTACTAAAATGAAGTATAAGAATCTCTTCCAATTTCTAGCGGCGATCAACCTCTCGATCTTGCCTCCCGAATTAGCAAATGCTTGTTCCTGGATCAATTATTTCGAGCTCATTTGAGTGTTGTAACTATGTTGGGCCTACCATAGGCATTCCTCTTTTCACTCGTGGAGCCATTTGAATTACTATGGAAATATAAATAAAAACCAAATAAATTACAAAATCAAAAATCTAACTCACAAGTAAGATTATTTGGTAAGAAACTTTTCACCATGGGTTTTCTACTTTTCACCATGGGTTTTCTATAGGCTTTTTCATCAAATTCCCAAAATTTTCGATTTCCCATAATGTAGAATAAATCCATGGTGAAAATCAAATATTTCTAAATCAAAGTTAAGCTCTTACCAAGAGAAGATGAAATCTAATATCTTTGGACCTTGAAATCTTCTCAAATCTGCACAATGTCAAGGATTAAGTAGTAGTTTAGAGGTAAGAGACGACCAAGCAATAAAAATGGAGTTTCACTGGGTGATTTTGTGGCTTTCAACCCATTTGGGCATTTTTGAGAATTTAGCAACTCAGGTGCCAACACCAAAATTTCCAGATTTTCATTTTTTTTATGGAAATCTACTGCAAACCGCTTTATGTCAACCTCTAACTAACTCAAATAAACACTTATACTCATAATTAAATAATTTTCTAACACAAAAGTTTCACAAACAACACAAAAATCACATTTATATATAAAATCTGCACTATTACAAACTAACAATTATCAAGCCAACAAAATCTAATTCAGTGTTCAATGCAAACCAAACATTCTAACACTGGAATCTAAGAAGCAAAATACTCAACAACAAACTCAAATAAAGTTCAACAATGAAAGTAAATGCAAGCAAACATAACACCATAACATAATTAAGCAATACTAAATATGCATTCCATGCATAAAAAAAGTTTAAACTCTTCTTCGCTCTCGTTCTTTTGGATATCTCCCATGGATTGGTAGTGTACGTACAATTTGTAGAAAGGTCAATAAAGAAATTCATCCTTTGAATCTTCCTCAATCCAAGCATGTTTCTTGAAAATACTCACCAACCCGTATTCAATACATCCAGTATATTCAAAATGTTCTTTCATCCTCTAATCTAGATGATCTAGCATTTCAAAAATATTCCCAATTGCATACATAAGGTTTTGTACCTCTTTCTCTATCTTGTTGATTCTCTTCAGAAGTGCATTCAAACTTAAGTAAGGTTGAATAAGTGATGAATTCTGGGATGATTGATCCATCAATATATTCATATCATTCTCATCTCCCATTTTTATGAAGTTGCAATAAACTTTTGGGTCCATAGGCTTCCAAGAAAGAAGCACTTTTTCCCAACTTTCATAAGGAACTTGTGATTGACTGCACAGTAGAAAAATAGTAGAAGGATGTCCCAGTCCAATAGTAGATCCATTGACGATCAAACCCAAAACTGATTTCACAATTATTCCACCAACATCAATAGGTTTTCTAGTTTGAATACAAAAATTAAAATAGCACTCTCCTTCGTCAATTTACTGAATTTCACAGTTGAGAGTAATTTTGATGCAATAAAGAAATGCCACGCCTTAGATGCAGGTTTCAACAATTATGAAGAAAAACTTACATTTCCATTATCTCTGATCTCCCAATTTGCATCTTCATCAGTAAGAAATTGATAGAATTTTTTCATATCATCTCTTGTAGCGGTAAAATTTGCATAATGGCAAATAGGGACACTTTCAATTATAGATATATCATTTATTCTTGAAGGAGTGAATTGTACACACATGTCTCACATGAAGAAAATTCGTTGGTTGATTCCATGAAGATTGCGTAAAACTCTTTCACGACATAGAAACTACAGCGGTAGTGGTATAGCAAAACACTACCCAACATCTCTGCGCAATAATCTCTTCCACTCGAGTATTCAGTGTGTTGAATCTCGATTCATAAATCCCCTTTCCTTTATTAGCCTCTTCTTCAGGAGAACTCGATCATACAACTTCTATGCATCGAAACTAAAAAACTTCCTCTGGTAAAAAATTCTATATCTCGTGGTATCTTTAGAGTGGGAAGCCATTGGATTCGAAAAATAGTGACTCTTCCCTCATTTTCACTTCTAAAATATATTTAAGAATCAGTTTTTGTGAGTTATAAGGAAGAGAACCTGCCAAAAACTACCAAAAATAGCCCTTTGAAATGTTTTAAGTCATTTTTTGTCACCACGACGCCTCAGGCGCCAATTCTAGCACTTCAGGCGTCAACTCTCTGGAAAGTAGCACCTCAGGCGCCAATTCAAAAATTTGCACCGTTTTGTTTTAAATCCAATTAATTCTCAAATCTTCCATAAATTGGGTAAATAAATATGTTTTAAATATTTTTTTAAATTTCAATTTTCTCTAATGCATGGAATCCATAAAAATACGAATGTATATATATATATATATATATATCACTCCAAAGAAAAATAAATAAGCAAATTAAACAATGATAAATATGAATTGCCTCCAACAAAGCGCTCAGTTTAATGTCATCAGTCCTACATTCCTAATTTTTACTCTCGGTGATCCAACATTAAAATCTCTTTAAAAGCTGGAATTGGACCATCAAAATATGGTTTTAGTCTGTGCCCGTTCACTTTGAATATCTTTCTAATCTTAGGATCTTCAATATTAACAGCCCCATAGGGATAGACTTTTACAAATGTGAATGACCCTTTCAACCTAGACTTCAGTTTTCCAGAAAATAATTACATTGTTGTATTGTATAATAAAACGTCATGTTCAAGCTCCAATTCCTTTTTTATTATCTTCCTATCATGCCATACTTTCATTTTCTCCTTATAAACCCTAGCATTATCTTAAGATTCATTCACATTTTCTTCAAGCTCATTCAATTGCAATAATCTTTTCTCACCAGCATCTTTTAAATTGAAATTGAACTCTTTAATAGCTCAATGGGATTTATGCTCCAATTCTATTGGTAAGTGACAAGTCTTCTAAAAAATTAATCTATACGGGGACATTCCTATAGGTGTCTTATAAGTTGTCATGTAAGCCCATAATGCAGTATCTAATCTATTAAACCAATCCATTTTATTAGGATTCATAGTTTTTTCCAAAATTCTTTTGGTTTCACGATTGGATACTTTTGCTAAACCACTAGTATGGGGAGGAAAATCCATTGCAATTCTATGCATAAAATTATATTTTTCCATACGCTTAACAATTCTTGCATTCGTAAAATGAGATCCTACATGAGTAAAGATTATTCTTGACATTCCAGATCTTGTAAAAATAGTTTTGATTAAAAAATTTGAAACACTCAGAGCATCACATCAAGGAAAAGCAATTGCTTCAATCCATTTTGACACATAATTCATGCAATCAATATATATACATTTCCAAATGAATGTATAAATAGTCTCATAAAATCCAATCCCCACGCATAAAAAATTTCATCTTCCAAGTTAAAATTTAAAGGCAATTCATTTTTTTTAAATATTACCTACTCTCTGACACTGATCATACGTTTTTATATAAATTTTAACATTTCTAACTAGAGTAGGCCAATAAAATCCTGATTAAAAAAATTTATGAACAGTTCTGTCATTTCCAAAATGAGCTCCAAATTCAGAATCAAGACATTTTTTGATAATTTCTTGAATTTCTTTATAATACACACATATTCTCATAACTAAATCTTTGCATTGTTTATATGAATATAGATCATCCAAAGAGTAATATTTTACATTGTGAATGAATTTCTTTTCTTGTTGTCTTGTCAGTCCATATAGTAAAATACCACTAACAATATAGTTCATAATATCAATATATCATGGTATTTGCCATATTTTAACAGAATAAATTTGTTCATCAAGAAAAGTTTCATTATTTTCTTTTTATAAATCAAGTGTTTCTTCCTGTTCCAGCCTAGATAGATGATCAACAATTTGATTATCAACCCCTTTCCTATCGACTACCACAAAATCAAACTCTTGCATCAGAGGTACACATCTAATTAATCTTAATTTCACATCCTTCTTTTGCATCAGATATTTAATAGCTGAGTGGTCCATATGCACAACACATTTAGCTCCAATCATATATGACCTAAACTTATCAAAAGCATATACAATTGCTAATAACTTTCTTTTAGTAGTGGTGTAATTAATTTGAGCATCATTAAGAGTCTTACTAGCATAGTATATAACTTTAAAAATGTTATCATATATTTGCCCTAAAACAACTCCAATTGCATTATCACTTGCATCACACATTAGTTCAAAAAGTTTCTCCCAATCAGGTGAAACAATTATAGGAGCAGTGATTAATTTTTCCTTCAATGTTTCAAAGGCTTTAAGGCACTCTTAATTAAAATCAAATTTTATATTTTTTATAGAAGTTGGCATAAAGGCTTTGTAATTTTTGAAATACCTTTAATAAATTTCTTTTAAAATCTAGCATGTCCTAAAAAACTCCAAACTCCTCTTACAGTAGTAGGTGGAGGTAGGTTAGATATAACCAGTATTTTTGCAGGATCTACTTCCATGTCATTTTCTGAAATTCTATGCCCAAGTACAATTCCTCTTGCAATCATGAATTGACATTTTTCTAGTTTAACACTAGATTACTATTTTCACATCATTCTAAAACATTCTTTAAATGATTTAGCCATGTTTCAAATGAGGTTCCAAACATAGAAAAATCATCCATAAAGACTTTGATCCCTTTTTCAATTAAATCACTGAAAATTGACATCATATATCTTTAAAAAGTTTTAGGTGTGTTACGTAATCTAAAGGGTATTCGCCAAAAAAAACAAAAGTTCCATAAGGATAGAAAACATTGTTTTCCCTTAATTCTGTGGAGCAATATGTATGTGATGATAACCGATATATCCATCTAAAAGGCAAAAATATATGTTCCCAACCAGCCTATCATACATATGGTCCAAAAATTGTAAATGAAAGTGATCCTTCATGCTGAACCAATTTAGTTTTCTCTAATGTATTCAGATTCTCCATCCAATAACTTGTCTTATTTGTATTAATTCATTATTCTCATTTGTCACGACAGACACATCTCCTTTCTTTGGAACACTGTGAATTAGACTCACCTAAGCACTGTCTAAAATGAGATATATTATTCCAGCATCTAACCATTTTAAAATCTCTTTCTTGACAACTTCTTTCATCATAGGGTTCAATCTTTTTTGAGGATCAGCTCTTTGTTCATGACGATCTTCCAATAAAATTCTATGCATATAAATTGAAGGACTGATTCCTTTAATATCAGTTAATGTCCATCCAAAGGATTTCTTATATCTTTTCAAAGTTTCCAACAACTTTTGTTCTTGCGTATCAGTTAATTCTGAGGATAAAATAACAGGTAATGTGGATAAATCTACTAAAATTACATACTTTAAATGTGTAGGACGTGTTTTCATTTCTAGTTCAAGAGGTTTCTCAATAGATGAAATCAAATCCTTGTTATTATCTGTAGGATCTAATAGTTCAAATTGTTCCTTAACATATTCCAAATATTCATTACTCACTTTCATAGATTCATCTTGAATTTTATCCTCATCTTCCAAATATTCTTTTTCAAATTTGTTTTCAAATGTCTTCGTGAAATATTTATGGCTTAAATACTCATTAATATATATTATGAAACATTCAATCTCTTGCTCTTTTGCAAGGTATCTCATTAATTTTGTAATATTAAATGTAAGCTCATTATCACTAGCTCTCATAGTTAGTTCTTCTTTCTGCACATATATCAAAGCTCTTCTAGTGATAAGAAATGGTCTTCCTAAAATGATGGGAATTTCTTTATCTTCCTCAATATCTAATAAAATAAAGTCCATATGAAAGATGAATTTATCAACCTTGACCAAAATATTTTCTATAACACTTTCAGGGTAAGTAATTGAACGATCAGCTAACTGAAGAGTTACAATTGTAGGTGAAATGTCTCCTAAACCCAATCTTTTGAAAAATGGTAGAGGCATAAGATTAATACTGGCTCCTAAATCACATAAAGCTTTTCAAAAAAATCTTTCGACAATAGCGCAAGGAATAGTAAAACTACAAGGGTCTTTAAGTTTGTCAGGAAGTTTTTTCTAAATTATAGCGCTACACTCCTCACTAAGTGTGACAGTCTCATTGTCTACAAACTTCCTTTTTTTTAAGTATATCCTTCATGAACTTCACATAGCTTGGCATTTGTTCCAAGGCTTCAATAAATGGAATGTTTATTGTTTGTTTCCTTAATATCTCCAAGAATTTTGAAAATTGGTTATCTCTTTTTTTTTTGCTTCAATCTTTGATGAAATGGAGGTGGTTGTCTTTATAAAGTAATTTTCATTGATTTGATAGGGCATTATGACTTAAAATAAAAATCTTGACCAGATTTTTCATTTTCTACCTCTTCTTTCTCAACTTCAACTTCCACTTCCTTTTAAATTTTGGTTTCCAAATCTTTTCTACTTCTCATTTGAATAGCTTTAATTTGCTCTTTCTTCTGATCTTTATGATTTACTTCAACATTATTAGGCAAAGTTATTGGTGGTCTATTGCTAAGTGCAGTAGCAATACATCTCACCTGATTTTCAATGTTTCTAATTGTAGCTCTTTAACTTTATAATTGACTTCCCATTTGCAATATTAATTCTTCCATTGAAAATTTCTTCTCCTTACTCTGCAAATTACTATTAAAACTTGTAGGGTAATAAGGTTTATAAGTTGGATTTCCTTGATTGTTGGGGTTTCTCAATGGGTTCGCAGTATTGTTTCTCCATTCAGATTATCAACATTAGAGTTATTGTTAATCCAACTGAATTTTGGATGATTTTTCCAACTTGGATTATAATAATTGGCATAAGGATTGTTAGAATGATTATTTATTGCATTTAAAGTCTCATAAGAAGATTGGGATTCTATCATTCGTCCTGATGAGTTTTCCTCAAGCTTAGGTGGTGTTAGAGAATAATTTATTCCAAATTATTATATCTTCTTAGATATAGCAGTTATTTGGGAAACCAATATAGATATTACATCAGAATCATAAATACTAGCTATTCTATTTAGATTTACCCTTTCATAGGGCCATTGAAAATTATTAGTAACCATCTCTTCAATTAAAGAATACACTTCATTAAATGATTTTGACAATAATGATCTACCACTAATAGCATCAATTATTGATCTAAGAGATCCAAAAAATTCATTATAAAAAGTTTGAATTCTTAACCAATTTGACAACACATGGTGTGGACACTTCCTAAGAAGATCTTTAAATCTTTCCCAAGCTTCATAAGTTGATTCCCCTTCAAACTAACAAAAAAAATGTAATATCATTTCTAAGCTTAACAATTTTTTAAGGTGAGAAATATTTAGATAAAAATTTTTGTGATAAATCCAGGTGCTAACGAGTTTAATCACATCATAGCTTTATCCCATGGTGAAAAAGGAAAAGGTCTAAGTGACATCATTCGACACTCCATCATATTTAGATATAGCACACAACTCTAGAAAATTAGCAAAGTGTAAGTTAGGATCTTCAGTTGGTCTTCCCTTAAACTGATTATTTTGTACCATTTGGATAATAGCAGGTTTAAGCTTAAATAAATTGGTAGCTACATCAGGATTTTGTATACTCAAATGAATTTCATCTATTGTAGGATTAACATAATGTTTTAAAGGCCTCTGATGATGTTCATTTCCAGAATTACTTGAGTTACAAGCCATTCTACTAGAATTATCTATCTCTTTTTGTTGTTTTAGAATTTTTCTAATTGTTCTTTTTAATTTTGAATCGCAAGGTACTAAATTTTCAGATCTTAAACTACACATAAACAAACACAATAAGAAATTAAAATAAGCAAACACACTAAAATATGAAAATGTTCAAATTAAACTACAAATAATTTTTCAGTTTAAAATAAAATGTTTTAAATTAAAATTTTTTTTACCAATACCTTCCGTTGCTTCCCCAGTAACGGTGCTAAAAACTTGATCTGCGGTTTTGTGTTGTGTAGTTTTCGTAAATATTTTTTAATATTACAAAACACACACACACGTCAGAGCTAATAATAAATATGCAATTCAATTTAAAATAAAAATAACTTTAGTAAAAATAATATTATCTTTTAAAATCTTTAAACTGCTAATCTCATAATAATAATGCAAGTATATGTATTACTCAAGTAATAAAGGGCTCTAATGAAGTCCTAGATATCGATCCCATAGAGAAGTTGAAAATGTCAATGACTAAATTCCTATGATTATAATCTAAAATACAATTCAAACTACAAAACTTAAGTACAAAATTTGAATCAAAAGTAATTGAGTGTATGTTAAATAAAATACAATTTAAAGAACTAAGTTAACTAAAGTGAATATTATAAAATTGTATTGTGCCAAATAGGTGCAATCCTATACTTTACCCTCTTTCAAGTGCATAAAGAAAATTGACTAATCTAAGGTTTGATCCTTAATTACGTGGTTAGGTTGGAAGGATACTGGCTCTCACTTAAGAGCTTCCACTACTCCCTCGCCTGAGAATTAAAAATCTGGCAATAGTTTCCAATCAACTAGACCAAATTGGGGATTTTAATTTGTCACATTAAAATCTCCAATTCTACCTCAAACAAAGTGTATTTCCCTATTTATTTGCTCTCAACTCCATAGATGAGATCCTCACCCATGAAATTGAATGTGACTCTCACCATGTTGTAGAAATTATAGCCCTTTTGGATCATATATTTCTTAACACATTTTAATATTTCAATTGGTTAGATCGAAAAATAAATGAAGACCGGAGTTCAAATCATCAAAAAATTTTGACATTTAAAATTGTATAAAACAAAATCAATTCTTCACAAAACCATATCTCAGAGTATGGAGAAAGATAAAGATAACTACTTAAAAATTCATGACAAGGATAAAACAAAACATAGATTTCATATATAAAAACAAGTTTACAAAATAAAGAAATAAAAGACACAACTTATCTCACAATCTTTCCCAAGAAAATGCCTAGAAGTTACCTTTAAGCACATTTCATCTTTACCAGTACTCTCAATTCTCCTTTCTAAATGTAATGAATAAGAAATCTCTCACTTTAACTCTCCTCTTATAACCCGTGAAGAAATCTCCAAGTCCTTAACTTTCTTTCTCTAACTCTCTCTCACCATACCTTACACTCCTCCACTTACTCTCTCTCGCCCTCTCCTCACCCCTAGACTTCCTTCACTTTTATTAGAGGCTGCCTCCCTCCAAAAAGATTCAAAATTCCCTCCGATGTTTTATCCAAAAGTCAAACTTTCTGAATTCCAAAAAATAGGTATTTTGATTCAAGAGACATATCCCTTCATAAAGGAGCCTTCCAAAGTGTCTAGATGCATTGAATCACTCCATGGGCCCCTTCAAAATTTGCTCAAACTTCATACCAAATTGCCTTAATTCATAAAAATCATCTTAGGTGCCTCTAGCGCTAATTCTGGCACTTCAGGCACTGGGTTGCTTAAGTTCACGCTCTTTAGGGTTCTGGCACTTTAAGCGCTAATTCTAGCACTATAGGTGCCACCTCTCTATAAAATTGTGCTTCAGGTGCCAATACTGGCGCTTCAGGCGCCAACTCTCTGTAAAGTGGCGCTTCAGGCGCCAATCTAGCGCTTCAAGCGTCAGATTCACAAAATTCACTATTTTGGATCCAAATTTCATGCTTTTTCCTAATTTTGCTTCAAATTCCTTAAATTGATATACCTTAAAAAAAATGAAAATAGCCTTCTTTAAAGTGAAATATCACAAAAAAATAGGCATAAAATGTATACTTAAAATAACAAGTTATTTTGGTGTATCTTGCGCTCATGCACATCAGCAGCGAAGGACTTTCATCCCATTGTCATAGTCTGTCCATATAATTAAATAATTAAAATATGTTTTCAATTTATAAAAAAATTTAAAGAAGGAATGAAATCTTACTAGCTTTCGCTTATATTTTGTATGTGTGAGTGCCCCACCAGTGTGCTTGAATGGCCTCATGCCTCCACAGTCTGATCGCCTATTCTGCTTCACCTGCTCCCTCTTTTTTTAGTATTTTTTAGGAATTCTAAGACACGAGTAGTGTGGCAAAAATATCTATCCAAGACATAAAGGAGGATGCTGAGATTTCTAAATATCGTCAGACATGTTCCAAAGGAAATCGTCACCCTTGTGCTCAGAGTTGCACTGAGTGTGTGCCTTGTGCTTACCTAAAGAGTTATTTCAACAAAATTATAGGGAATATGTTAGTTTCATAAATAAATCAAAATAACTTAAGATTTTTTGAATGATTAATACCGCAAACTCCTAAAACAAAAAAATTTTGAATGACCATCCGAATCTCCTTCCATGACATATATGTTGAGTCGTACTTAATTTGAATGATATTTTGAATGCCATGACAAGTTTGGGTCAGAGTGTGGAACTTAAAAAGAATAAAATTTTAGTTTTTTATTCAATTAAAAAAATAAAAATATTATTGTTAATTTTAAAAAACAAACGTGCTCCTGACAGGTTTGATGCAGTAGCTGCTGCCTGTTGACTCTTGCTTAGTAAAGGCAGCATGGGCCTCTACTGAAGCAAACCTTGCTCCAGTCGAGGTGGATGTAAGGGTGGGTGTAGGAGTGGGAGATGAGATTTGGTTCAAGGTGGGTGTAATAGTGGGGCTGAGAATAATAGTTGAGGTAGCTGTGAGAGTTGGGTGGGGGTGGGTACGAGGGCAAAGGCAAAGGTAGGCAGGTGGATAGGGG
>JXCR01010199.1:0-10986 GCA_002079205.1 Phalaenopsis hybrid cultivar | reverse complement strand
AAACTATTTTTCCTAAACATAATACCACTAATGAAAGTGTAATTAACTTTGATAATTCAACATATAATAGTCTAGAAATTGGTTTAAATCTCTAAACCAACACTTAGTCGCAAGCTATTTTCTTAAGAAAATATTTTCTTCTTTTTCTTATTTTCATTTCATTTGTCAGTTTTAGCTTGATTTTACGTTTTGAAGCAATTTTTCCTTTTATTTTTAAGCTCTAGAGGATCATCCATTAAATTAAATCTTATTACATGAACTAAAGTTTAGTTAGTATTAATCCTCTTCTACGCCTCCATATAATATTGTGTATTAAAATAATGTTTTCTTTTAATTAATTAAATTTAGTCTTAATCACATGACGTGCTATGTATGTTATGAGAAAATTAGAATCTTTGACTTTTCAAATGAAAAGTTTAGTGATGATTTAATGTTTAAGTAAATAAATTAGTTATTTAATTATTTTCTTATGAAATTAAAACTTTTTAAATTATCAATATTAAATTCTGAAATTCTCTTGCTCGTCAATGGTGATTAAGTTATAATTCCAAGTTACCAAATTTAGAGCATGAAGGGTTGATGTGATGTTGCTCTGGCCATTGTTAGGTGATTCTTATTTTCTCAAGTTCCCTTGAGATTTGGTTGTTGTGTTCTTGGTTTGGTGACTTGGTTAATGGCTGCTTCACCGGTCAACTTTTTAGGATCGTCGTTCCGTGAAGTTCTTGCAGCCAATATTAACTCTGAGAGTGTTGATTCTAATAAGTTTATTTTCCCGTCACACTTCGAGGGCCGATTGGTAGATAGTTCATCTAAGGAGCTATTTAAGAAAGCTGCGAGAAAGAACGGTAAGCATGCTATATTTTTCCAAGAGGAGGAGACCAATCCTTCGATTGATTCTTTGAAATTTTCTTTGGTTGGTAAATTGTCCTATGCTCATCCTAGAATGAAAATTATTCAAAAATTTTTTGGAGGATTGAAACTTCAGGGAGTATGAAAAATTGGTTTGATAGATGGGTGGCATTTGATGATTAAATTGGAGAAAGAAAGTAACAATGCTAATATCTTTGCGAGGAAGGTTCTTCTAATTGAAAAATGTTATGTGAAAACCTTGATATGGACTGCAGATTTCAATCTAAAGAAAGACCTCCTATTGTTCATGCTTGGTTTATATTACCGGGTTTAAGGCTTTATTTGTTTAATATGAAAGTTTTGTTTTCTTTGGGCAACATTTATTGTAATCCTCTGAATGTGGATCATTCGACGTTTACTTGCTCTAGACTTTCTATGGCCTGAGTCCTTATTGAAAGAGAAATTACTTCTAGTTTTAATGATACAGTTTGGATTGATAATAACAATACTGACTATTGGCATAGTGTGGAAATGGAATTTATTTCTCCATACTGCACCAATTGTTGGATGTTTGGTCATTTTCTGGCTAAATGCTTTGTTACTCATCCTAATCTAAAGAGCTTTAAGAATACGAGATTGGTTAATGATAATCTCAGGGATTTGGATTTAGGTGCACTAGTTATTAGTCAATTGGATCAAGATAATATTGATTTGAATAAGGTTGATATTAATTTATGTGATCATCATGTTGTTATTATTGAAAATAGTACGAAGGAGGTTGGTAGGAAAGAAGATAGTGTTGAGTCATCTTGTGTTGTTGTCAAGAACAGTGAAGCTCTTATTAATTGTGTTTAGAATGGAGAAAAACACATACAGGAGAATGTAACTAATTTGTTGGATGAAATAGATGGGGAGAATTTTGAATTGCATAACGATGTCACTATTGAGAATGATTTGGTTAAGAATTTGGCACTTTTAAGTGCTGAATTAGAGAAAGAACGGCTTGTTCAAAAATCAAGAAGGAAGAAACCTGAATGTTGTAAATCCTGAGGCTACCCAACCTCAATTAAATGTTGATTTGAATAGTTTTGATTTACAATAATCAATGTCCTCTAGGAGCATTAGAAGAACTAAATCGTTTGCTGATATTTAGCACGATGATTTGGAATATTAAAATGACTTCCCCCATCTGTAATGATTACTCTTGACATTCCAAATCTGTTAAAAATATTTTTCATTAAATATTTTACAACGCTCTAAGTATCACAACGAGGTAAATTAACCAATTCAATCCATTTAGAAACAAAATCCACTGCAATTAAAATATATAAGTTTTTTGAAGATGGTATAAATGGTCCCATAAAATCCAAACCCTATACATTAATAATTTCAACTTCTAAGGTAAAATTTATGGGTACTTCATTCTTTTTAGAAAAATTGTCTACTTTCTGCATCTATCACAAGTTTTCACATATATGTTTACATCCTTATATAGAATAGGTTTACAAAATCCAGATTGTAAAATCTTTAATGCAGTTTTATCAGGTCTAAAATGTCCTCCTAACTCAGAGTCGTGATGTTTCTGCATAAATTCTTAGGTTTCTTCTAATGACACACATCTCCGAAGAACTTGATCCTTATATCTTTTACATAAATATGGGTCATCCCAGAAGTAGAATTTTGCATCATCGATAAAATTCCTTATATGATGAAATGTTAGTTCATATGGTATAACATTACTTTCAATAAAGTTTACAATATCAACATACCACATAAAATTTCTATCAGTCACAGCATATAGTTGTTCATCCTGAAAACTTTCATTAATTTTGCTTTCATAATGAGACAAGTTTTCTTACTTTAGTCTTGATAAATGGTCAGATATTTGATTATATGACCATTTTCTGTCCATAATTTCAAAATAAAACTCTTGCATTAGAATGACCCATTTGATTAATCTTGGTTTCACATCCTTCATACACATAAGATATTTAATGACATAATGATCAGTATGCACTATGCACTTAGCTCCAATGAGATAAGATCTAAATTTGTCAAAAACATATACTATTGCTAATAATCCATTTTCAGTTGTAAATTTAACTTGAGCTTCATTAAGGATTTTACTTACATAGTATATAGCCTTAAAAATCTTATCATATCATTGTCCTAACATTGCCCCAACAACATAATTACTTGCATCACACATTAACTCAAATGGTCTCCTCCAGTTGGGTCAAATTATAATAGGTGCAGTGATTACTTTTTCCTTTAATATATTGAAGGCATTTAGGCATGCATGGTTAAAATAAAAAATTGCAAATTTTTCCAAAAGATGACATAAAGGCTTGACAATTTTTAAAAAATCTTTAATAAATTTGCCTCTAGAAATCAGCATGTCCTAAAAAACTGCTAACTCTTCTTATTGTAGTAGGAGGAGGTAGTTTGATAATAACTTGAATTTTTACTGGATCTACTTCCATGTTATTTTCAAAAAATTTATGTCCTAATTGAAGTGTGGAAATATTTAGGTGATTTGGGAGTTTCTTGGCTTACTAAGCTCTTTAATATTATTTTAAAAGCTAAAAAGATGCTTGAGGAGTGGAGGAAGAGTATTTTGGTCTCCATTTTTAAGAATAAAGGGATGCATAAGAGTGTGCAAATTATAAAAGAGTTAAATTGAAGTGTCATACTTTAAAATTATGAGAGAGTAATTAAACATAGGCTAATATGTATTTGGCCAAAGGAACATATGTTGAGATTTTCATACCTATTTTATACTATTTTTGATGATATTGCACTTTAAAGAAAGGTATTTTTGATGTTATGTTGCAGGTATGATGAATTATGGTCATTAGAGCAAAAAGATGCAAAAAGGAGCGAATTTGGAGCGAAAATAACCAAAATATGAAGAATTGAACTAGGGCTCTGACGACAAGCCCAACAGCGCCGACGACGAGCCCAACGACACCGATGACAAAAATTTCCTGACACTCCAGAACAATTATTTTAGAAGGCCCGTTGACGGCGCCCTCATGGCCACCGACGTCGAGATCGGCGGTTAATTCAAAAGGTGCATTGAATGTGGACGATTTTTGGAGGGATGCTTAGGCAACTCTTGGAAAAAATCTTATACAACTTTAAAAGAAGATTTTGGCCAAAAATCAGGAGGCTCTGGAGAGGTTAGAGAGGCTTTGGAGAGGCTTCGGAGGTTAGGGAGAGGCGTTGGAGGTTAGAGAGGTTCCAGTAGTGTGTAGAGAGTCTAATTTAGGGTTAGATTGTGAGCAATTCTTCAAGAGATTGTAAGAGTGGAGGGAAAGTGAGAGATTTCTTCCTCCTTGCCGCTTCGAAGAAGAATTCTGTGTGCTGTAAAGAAAGGAAGAGATTCAGAGGAACTTCGAGGAGTTTGCTTGGGGAGAAATTAGAGATAAGTGTTATTTACTTGTTGTAGTTTGTATGACTTTATTTTTATATATAAATTTTGACTTTTGTTGTGTCTTCCCCATGAGTTCTGAGTAATTTTCTCTGTCTTTCTCCTTGTCTTGAGATTTGTGAAATGGTGATTTGAATTAGTTGAGCCTTGAAAATGTTAAAGAAGTTGTGATAATCTTTTCACTTTGATCTTAATTTACTTTCAATCTGGCCAATTGATTTGTTAAAATATGTTGAGTTTTACAACTACAGTGAAGATTACATTCAAGATTTTGGGAGGTCAAAGCCCTTGGAAGTTCGGTGCAAATAAATAGGGAAATAAAATTATCAAGCGTAGAATTGGAGATTTTAGGGTGACAGACTAAACTCCCCAATTCGGTCTTATCGTTTGGGTGCTGAAGTATAAATGTTAGCCTTCAGGCGAGGGGAACGTGGGAGCTCCTAAGTGAGAGCCGGTATCCTCCCAACCTAGCTGCAAATTCAGTAAATAAGTATAGGATTAGTCAATGTTCTTTATGTCTGGACCAAAGGGTAAATAATAGGCATGCTTCTATTTGACACAATGCAATTTGAACTGATTCACTTTATCCATTCATTATAATTTCTTGACAAGGAGAAGGATGTTTTCTTATATATTGAATTTCACATTAGAAACTTTATTAATATAATTAGTTATTTAAGAGTTATTAAAATTACATATTTATTTCAATTGCCTATTAAAGATAAGCAATTTGAATCATATTGTTGTGATTAAGTATTGATTTTCTAAAATCTTAGTTCGTAGCCTCTAATATTACTCCTTGTGGGATCGATATCTAGAACTTCATTAGAGCCCTATATTACTTGAGCGATACGTATAGTTGCGTTGATAAGTGTGACTTTACCATTATTGAATATTTTATATATACATCTTTATCGAATCTATAACCGTTGTCAAGTTTTTGGTTCTGTTGCCGAGGAATTAAATCTTATAGTAGCAATATTAAATTCTTATATTTTTAAGCATATATAAAGTCACTGTCAGTATTACAAAGATTTCACATAATCAATTGGGATTTATGTGGGGCAGGTCTACTATGGAAGCTATACATTTATTGAGAGGTTTAATGAAGAAGTTCAGAGATAATAAGGAGGATCTACATATGTTTTTAATTCATTTAGAAAAAGCCTATGATAAGGTTCCAAGAGTTATCCTTTGGAGAGTTCTTGAGAAGAAAGGTGTTGATATGACTTATATTCAATTCATTTAAGATATGTATACAAGAGCTAGTACTTGTCTTCAAACAGAAGTAGGACTCACCAAATATTTTAATATTTTTTGTTGGTTTACATCAGGGATCGACTTTAAGCCTATATCTTTTTGCTTTAGTTATGGATGGTCTTACTGGACACTTACAGGAGGATGTACCTTGGTGTATGCTTTTTGCTGATGATATCCTTCTTGTTGATAAGACAAGAGAAAAAAGCTCAGAAAAATCTTGAATTATGGAGGTCTACCTTGCAGTCTAAAGGCCTTCATTTAAGTAGAACTAAAATCAAATGCATGAGATGTAATTTTAGTAGTAGTAGCTCTAGTGACATAAATGTAACTTTGGGTGATAAAATTATTAAAAGGTGTGAACTCTTTAGATATCTTTGGTCAATTGGTCTAAGTGATGGTGATATTGATGGGGATGTTATTAGTAGTATTCAAGTTGGTTTTTTGAAGTGGAGGAATGTTTTGGGCCTATTGTGTGGTAGAAAAGTACCACTTAGATTGAATGGAAAATTTTGATAAGACCGCGGTGAGACCTTCAATGCTCTGTGGCACTGAATGTTGATCTTTAAAAGAGAAGCATAAAACTAAGTTAAGTGTTGCCGTGTAAGAATGATTAAGTGTATGAGTGGCTTTACACAGAGATAAAATGCAAAATGAATATATGCGTGTAGCTCCAGTGATCAAAAAAATTAGAGAGAGACTTCTTAAACGGTTTGGTCACATTAAACGTCGACCATCTGATGATTTAATTAGAAGAGTTGATGTTCTAGCTTTGACTTATGTTAACAAAGGAAGACGTAGATCTTGGAATATTTTGCATATTTTATAAAAATAATCTTAATTTATTAGATTTGAATGAAATATGACACTAAATAAGTTGTAATGGAGAAAAAGGATTCATGTGGCCGACCCCACCTAGTGAGATAAAGGTTTTGTTGTTGTTATAATAAATTTAAGTGAATTTTAAATAAATAAAAAATAATGATAAAAGGTTTGGAAAATGTTATTTATTATTGTGAATTTTTATTTTTATATTTTAAAAGAGAAATTGAGTATTCAGATATTATTGCAAACTTTCGTTGATTTATTTGATTTATGAAAATTATTTCCTATTTTATTATTTTTAAAATTTTTAAAATTTTATTTTGAACTTTATTTTCTCTTAAAATAATTGTGATAATTTTCAAATTTTATATCCTTATTTTCATTTTATTGATTAATTTTATTAAATTATTTTGAATTTTGATATTTTAATTATGATGTTTAACATTTTTAATTATGTTGATTTTACTTTGATTTGAATGGAAAATTATGAATTTTATTTAATTTTATTTAATTTTGGTGATTTTATTCTCTTTATTTTTATTAAAAGATAATCTTCCTTAGCTCAAAGTGAACCTCATATTCAATTTGGTTTTCTAAAAGCTAAGAGAGAGAATTATCCTAAAGTGGTGAATACAAGTCATGTTCCCAAGATGAAAACTAAGCAGAAGACCCAATTCTCTAAGGTCAACAGGTTGCTTAAGGCATCTCAAATCAATAGGAACTAAACATAAGCTTCATTGTTTTAGCCTCAATCAACTCAACTAAGGGTTTAAGGTTTAATGTCAAATGCATGAAGTTTTAGGGAGTCAAGAAATGTTTCAAATTCTATTTTATTATTGGCCACAACACCAGTACTCTAGAAAAAGCCACTAGGAAATCCTATGATTAAACCATAAGTTATAGAGAGAAAAATCACTAAAATTGAGGTCAATAGTGTAGTCAGTCCTTCTTTCATCAATTGACAATCATGTTAGCTATGAGTCCCTAAAATATTTTTTATAATCCGATCTTATGACTAACTCACAAGTTAGATGTGAGTCTCTGAGCTTTTTATCTTGATGTAGTCATTTTGTCTCCGCTTATGATAGATTTGAGTCCTTGATCTTTTTATCCTCATGTAGTTTGTCCTTCCTTATTTAATCAACCATAATTATTTATGTGATTCTCTAAGGCTAGCTCTTAGGTTTGATATGATTCTATGAGTTTTATATCCTATTATAGTCACCTGATCTTCTTTCGAAGATAGATATGAGTCTCAAAGCTTTCAATCCTGATGTAGTCATCCTGTTTAGCTCTTAGAATAAATGTAAGTCCCTAAAATTTCTCTCTTAATGTAGTTTTTCTCTTCTACAATCTGCTCTCAGGTTTGATGTGAGTGTCTGAGCTTTCCTTCTTGATTTGATCTTCTGTCAGCTTTTAAGTTAGAAGAGAGTCTGTGAGCATTCTACCATGATCTAGTCATCATATCTACAATGTCTTCAAATATCCATTTTAGTGGGTTGCAAATCCTTTTACAGCTTCCTCTCCTATAAATATAATTCAATCTTTTAGGCAATATTTGTCTAAACTCTCAGTGAAACTCTTTAGAAGATTCTATTTAAAGGAAATCTAAAACTCAAAATTTTGAATTCTTTAACTCAAACTGAAATTCCAATCTTCAAAATTCAAGTTCAATTTAATAATAATTATAATTTTCATTTCTAATCTTTCAATTCATATCAAATATAAATCTACACCCAAATCCTTGAGTATTTTTACTTATTTTGAACTTTGTTTATCTTTTCAATCAATGTCAATATATGTGCTATCGATTGCATTGTCTGTCACACACATTGAAAGTTTATTTATTGATCTCATTTTTGGTCAACCTCCTTCCTTTCATTGTTCTCATTACATAAGTCTAAAACTCTTTTCCTAGAATCCATAGGTGAGAGGGCTGGCCCTAGCTTGGATTTGATGACCTTGGCTTAGCGGGTTTAGGCTTGGTTAAGTTTGGCAGTAGGTTTACTTGAATGTATTTTGGATGGTTAACTTGGAAATAAGGTTTGATCAAAATTAAAATTAACCTAAATTTAATCATTATTGAATAAAGTTAAATTTAAAAATCAAATTTGAATCAAGTTCAAGATTAATTTAAAATGGACTCAAAATGAAATTAAAATGGATCTAAATAAAATTTTAAAACTTATACCCAATTCAAATTAAATATCAACTTCAATTTTAAAATTTAGTTAAATTATATAGGAATGCTTATGGAAGCAAGTTGAGGTGTTATACATTGCTTCTAAGGATAAACAAAGAAAGAAAAAGAGCCTCTTTTTGAGCAAATTCAATGAGTCAGGGTTATGAAGTTGAGATCGATTAAGATCAAGCCAAGATGAAGAAGGAGAAATAGGAAAATATCAGGGTGTAGTTCAATGTATTTCTACTTGCCGATATATTTTTTGGAGAAAAACCTATCAAAAACCTTTTTGATAGGTTTTCTATTAGAAATTTACTGGCGACAAACGAATTTGATTTCTTAAGGAAATTTCAATCGAAATTTTTTGTAATGAAAATTTCCATTAAAAATTCTACCATTAATTTCCCATGCAACTTTCTACTATACATTATATCATTTATAATTGGTTTTCCTTTAGCATATGAAATTAATTTAATTTTTCTTGAATTTTTCTAGTTAATTTCGAGTGAAGATCTGAAGGAAGAAAAATTAGTGGTTAAATTATGCAACTTTGATGAATTTTTATTTTATTCCTTACTATAAAATCTTCACTCTACATCGTTGAATTGATACGATAATTGTTCATCTTTAACAAATTTTAGAAGCCATTTCTATTTCATTTCAGATTTTAATCGAAGGAAGAAGTAAGTGGAATATAGTCTTGCTTACTTTGACATTTGAAAGCATCAACCCTTATAAAAAGTTAAAATAAACTCAAATATATTCCAAATACATTCATGTATAAAACCCTATTATTTTAATGTTTACATCCATTCATTAAGCCATAAACCATATTTGAGGGTCTTGCCTAGGTTAGAGTTTGCACTCTACCTAGTTGATTCCAAGCCAATTTCATTGTTATAATATCCATAGAATATTTAAAAAACTTTATATATCATTTATATGAAGTCCTTGACATATTAAAATGATTACATATCCACCTTCTTTGTAGAATTTTTAGTGAATAAACCCAAAAACCTAAATCAACCAACTTGGTCAATTCCGGACTGGTATTGGAATTGAGTCAATTTGACGCAGCAAAAAAACTTGAAATTGCTAAAACCAACTCCATTAAATTAGACACTCCACATCATTTCAATGGTTTAAATAGAAAACACAAATCCTACATCAAAAATAAATTTAATTTTTTTTTACCTCGTATTAATAAAGTTGTTATGATGGTGAGCTTTGTATCTTATGATCACAAAATACTATAGCAAAGATAGTATGAAACCCATCATCACATATGTAACTAAAACTAATAATGAAACGTAAATACTTCTTAAAATAATATAAATAATTGTGTGTATATCACAACATCAAATATATGCCAAGCCTTGTGAATGTCACAATGCTTGAAGAGGTGGGTTTGTTTATTCAATTTTAAGGATTTGCAATGTTAATTTTTTTATTAAAATATTTAACAACTTAAGGCTTTCAATTGATATTTTAGATACGGATGTTTTATTTTAATAAGAATTTTGAAGAACCTTATAGATGAACATTTTCCATATGTGGTAGATAATGCCAAATAATGTGTCATAATATATGGTGAAGTATAAACTTCACTCTAAGGAAAAATTGCACCTTATGATTTCATGGGATAAATAATTGTTTCTTATGGATATTGCTAGGCCCACAAGACCACCTTAAATAAAGTACGGTAAGTCCAAAGATTTAGACCACCTATGATCTATCAAGTGTTAAAAAGAATACTAAAGCAGATTAAATTAAAAGAGATCTAAAGGAGCAGGGAAGTTTACTTGTAGATATTATGGCTACACTAAATATAGGCCACTATACCACTTACCATTAGTTCGGAGAAAGCCAACCTCAACTTTTGTTTCCATAATGTACCTTTTTTTATTTTGCATTGATTAAGACTTGTTTAGTCTAATATGTCCCAATCTTGATTGATTATAGTTGCACAACCATTGATTGGACTTTTTTTAGCCTAATGACGAGCTGATTGAGGCTCTCATGAGAATAAATTTTGGATCCATATTATCACATAATTAGTCAATAAAAGACATTATAACTTCAGTTATTCTTAAATGTTTAGCGGCCGTGTTAGAACATTTGAATCCTCAAAGCTTACTCTTTTCCCAACTTTTTGTAATCAACTTAATGAGTCAAACACTCATTTCACTACACCATGTTTGGATTGAAGGAAATAAGATAAACTCTCAATAAGTTGACCATGAATCAATAGTAGCATATTTGAGCTTTTCAAATTTTCATTTTTTATTCTCTTCCATTCAAAATATCTACATCCAAACATAGACTTGGTCATATCTTTTGCCAACCCTTTCCCTCCCTAATTTTAAGCAATAAATTTGAGTTGATCCATCTTGTATGTATTTGGAAACAAGCATAATTGACTCGGCTCAACCTCATTCTT
>JXCR01010198.1:0-10731 GCA_002079205.1 Phalaenopsis hybrid cultivar | reverse complement strand
TTTTTTTTGTTGAGGGGGGGGCATATTAGTTTTCTTTCAGAACACTCGCTGGCATTCAGGTTTTCCCTTCAAGGGTTGTATCTAAAGGCGAGAAGATATTTTGGGTGTAATTTGTCCCGAGGTGGTGTTTATCTATCCCATCCAGCCAGCCACATACTTCCCTAACCAGCAAAATGTTTCCCCACCCAACCAACCACATATTTCCCTCATCCAGCAGCCAACCTGCTCCCTATTTCCCCTATCCAACCGCCATCGTTCTCCATGCTTCCCCATTTAACTGACTACTTTCTTCACCAGTCAACAGTTTTTTTTCCCGCACCTAGCCGGCCACTCATCCCCCATCCAGCCGCCAACCTGCTACCTCTTTCCCTCATCCAGTCGATCAACTACCTCCCCAACCAGTAGCATGTTTTCCCCACCTAGTCATCCACCTCTTTCCACCATACAGCGACCAACCTGCTCCCTGTTCCACCATCACCTGCTTCCCCTATCCAATCATCCCTCTACATGCCAACCTCGTTGTCCTCGTGTTTGCTGCTCCACTGCCCTCTCTCTCCAGCCTACCAACCACTAGCCCACCACCACCCCTTCGGAATCCAACCCTCATGGTATATGTGTTGTTGTTATTGTATGTCCTTTCAGTTTATGATCTTACAATTGTTTATTTTCTTCGAGTAATAATATTTGTTTTTCCGTTGTGATTTGGGCTAACTTCGATACAAATTTCATTGATAGCAAAACCAAGCAGCAATACAAGAAAGACTATTCTTCTTTGAATCTCCTCTCAATATAGCTCTTCGACTCCACAAATCTCTCTAAAATCCTACGACACAAAAAAAAAACTCTAAATCGAATTTTATTACGGAAATCAAATGGAAAATTACAACCAACATATGGGAATCAACAACTAACAACACAAATTCAAATTAAGGGGGTAAATCCAAGGGGGGTGGTAGTGGTGGTCAGCGAGGGTTTGGAAGGTAGTGCATGGGTGAAAAAAATTGTTGACAAGCAAAACTAGCAAGGTGGTTGATACCGGAGTTAATTAAAACCACAACGCAAGCACAATTTAATTAATGACTTAATTTAATCAAAGTTGCAATGAAGGCTCAAAAAAACAAAGACAACGCACAAAACAAAAGCATGAAACAAAAGATTACAAATAAAGACTCAACAAGCTTGACGAAGAGAGAGTACGGAGAGATGGTGCTAGATTGGTGGCTGCGGTGAAAGCCTGAGAGATGTCGCGCGGCTGTGGAAGAAGTAGGACAGCAAGTCGGCGATAGTTGAGACATCGAACCGTAGCTGGGAGAAGCATAAACCATCGTCGAAGGATGGAACCAAAGAAGCAGTGGATGGCAGCATGCAGGAGACAGAAAAGAGAGGTGGCCTGCTAGAGGGTTGAAATGGTGGCAGCAGCAAAGAGGAAGACTTGGACAGCAATGACAGCAAAGGTGGAGGGCTAGAACAGCAATGGCAACGAGAAGAAAGAGGTGGACTGAGGAAATCTGCAAGAAAATAGCAAAAGTGTTGTTATCGGGGCCGCCTGCAGCTAGGAGGCAAGCGTGATAGCGAAGTGGGAGGGACATAAAAGGGAATACAATAGATACATATCACCTAGAGACCAAGATACAGTCGAAATACCATCTGAAACAGTAGGATATAGCCCTCGAAGGAAAGCAAAAAAGGTCGGCAGTTGTCCCGATACAAAACACACAAAACTAAACCTAAAATATCAGAAATATAAATATATAATAATATGATTGCGAGGAGTTGGCCAACAGGGTTGGTCGACTCCATAATAATGAAAAAACCTAGAACAGTTTGGTACATGTGTGAAAACGGAAGCCCGCGTGGTCGCGGGAGTCCTGCGTCCCAAACAGTAGCGGAAGACACCCCCGCACTCACATTTCCCTCCCATTAGAAGGAGCTTAGTCACCCCAGATTGGAGAGTTTTGACTTCATCTATCGAAGCTTCTGACTTCTCTTGATATAGTGTCAGGTCTATCAATTTGAAGGTGGTGGAGCTTCTATAACTTCCTGATGAGTCAACCTTGTATATGTCATTCTAAAGTACAACCTGATGAAATGAGTATTCATCCACTTTTGGTAGAACATGAACTGGAGCTGCATATAGTTGAGGATTCTTGCAAAAAAACTCTAGAGCCCTTAAGCTTGTAACATTTTTTGTCATTTCTCGTACTCGACTGAGTGCATTAGATAAACATTGTTATCAAGAGGAATCAACTCTGAAAAGAAATCACCATACTGAAATATAACCATTTAGGAGAGGGATCTTCATCTTCTCTGGTAGGACTGTGATCTCATTATAAGATCTTTTTTATCACAAAACTCTTAAGATAATTTCCAACTTTGTGGTTCGTCCCTCTGGTGGTACCATCTATTGGTGGGTGCATTGTTAAACTAAATTTAGTATCCAAATGACTCCATATGGCCTTCCATAAGTAGTTCAAAAGATTCTCATAGCTAACATGTTGGACCTCTAAGGACAACTCAAGAGGTAAGCTATATATTTGAAGGTTTTGAAATCCCCTTATTTGTGTCTGGTATATGCTCCTCAAGCTAATAGGCCTTGTGGGCATCCAATGTCATTAGGGGTGAGCATTTGGTTGATTTAAATGGCTTGGATTTTAGTTTTGTCAAATAGATTGCAATATAAATCCATAATATGAAAAATCGAACCAAACTAAATTTTGATAAAACAAAATCGATCGAACCAAAATTTAATTCGATTTAAACGGTGTGATTATGAACAAACCAATTTTTTATTTTATATTTGAGTTTGCTTATGAACAAACATCTGAATTATATATCTTACATGTGTATTGTTGATTTAATTTCATCAATCCTTTATTTATTTCAATCACTTGTTGTGTATGATGAAAACTTTAGGATTTTTAGTTTACTCAACATGAAATTAAACTAAAATAAGAAATTTTAATTAAATTTTGGTTATTCTATTTGTTCAATTAAATAAAATTTAAAACTTAACTAAAAATTAAAAACAGAACGTTAAGATTTTAAAAACAAAAAAATTGAAATCTATTTTTGAAACCAAACAGAATCAACCAAACTTAATCGCTTCCGTTAGATTTTTTTTATTTTGATCACATAATGCACACCCCTCATAAATGTCAATCTTACTGATGCTCTTCTCAAAGTATACAAAAAGGCAGTTCGTGAGACCATAACCTCGTACTCTGCAAGAACGCCCATTACTATGGACTCACTATCTCTAGAACAGCCTTGACTAATTCAGCTGGAGTCCCAATAGTAGGCTCAGCTTGAATCACTAATGTCTCTTCCTCGTCAGCTTGAAGTTGAGACTCATCTTATTTCTGACATCTTTATCTTTTCTAGTGTCACTATCTATTTCTTCAACAACTCTCTGCTCGGTGAAATAGATTATTACCCTGGTTGTGCAATATGATTTAATATGTCCAAATCTGTGGCACTTGAAACGCTTCCTGACTTGGATGAATTTGGGAATGTGGATTGGTTCCACCTTTTATGCACTCTGTATTAGTGTCTTGTTAGGCGAAGTCGGCTTAGATGTTCTGCTAGGTGTACTCTTGTTGCTTGATCTCAAGGTTGAGCTCTTCTTGTAAGATATGGCGGTCATATGGTGATGTTGTTTTACATTTTTGAAGCAAAAGTCTGAACATCATGTGCGTAATGAATTGATAGGTATTGACGCTGCATTTCTCGTTTCATCTTTAGACCTAGTAGTATTTTCACTCTTCCTTTCTTATCAAAGAATCTTTAAGTTCGCTCAGCACTAAGCTGCCCTCTTAATTAACTTGTGGGAGGCTAGTTTTACCATTACTTCTGGTGAGATGTCCTAGCACTCAAAGACACATTCCAATATCCAAAGCCACTAGATGAACTTGTCTAGATCCATATGGCCATCAAAATATGGAAAATTCACCTTTACTTCAAAATCTTAATTTCTCTAATATTAGATGCCAAATTTTCGAGGCAGTGGTTTTTATCTCTAAGATCGAATGTTATTTGTGTGACCACTATGGATGGTCTCCTCTTGAAGGCGGCGAGCCTTTATTGCAATTGGGAAAATTTTCAATACATTTCTCCCTAGAAATCTCCCAAACACCTCTTTGTGGCTTTCTCATAAGTGAGATAGTGGCATTTCCTCCCGATCAGGTTTTTGGCAATTATCCCCTCGATGGGGTGTCTAGGGTATGGGTTTTGAGTATTGAATGAAGGTGTATGGGGTGATATCGGTTGGGAAAGAAATCTTTTAGGGGCTAATTTGGAAAATCAGTCAAAGGAAGCGTTGGGTATTAGTGGGTGCTAGAAATCCGAGGAAAAGACAAGGGTTAGCCAAGATATGTTAACAAATAATATCAAAGTTAACCATACAATAATCGAAAACCAAATTTTATTACTAAAATTAAATAGGAAATTACAACCAACATACAGGAAATTGAAATTGCAACAACTGACAACACAAACTCAAGCTAGGGGGTAGATCCATGGGTGGTAGTGGTGGTGGTGGTGATTGACGATGATTTAAAAGGTGATGTGGGGTAGAAAAGGCAATTTACAAGCTGAAAATAGCAAGATGGTTGTTTCCTCGGTGCTAGACAGCAAAAAAAACAACAAGGAGCGGTGTGGGAGGACTGTCCAGGGTGATGCCAACAAGAATGGAAAGTTGAAATGGTGGCGGCAGCAAAGAGGAAAAGCTGGATAGCAGTGGCAACAAAGGTGGAAGGTTGGAACAGCAATGGCAATGAGGAGGAAGGTCTATACAAAAGAAATTTGCAGGAAAAAAACAAAAGAGTAGTTGTCGTGGCGGCCTGCAGCGAGGAGGTAGGCGTAGCAGCAAAGCAGGAGGGATATGAAAAGGTATAGGGAACATACACACCACCTGAAGACCAAGATAAAACCTCGCACCACCTGAAACCCTAGGATACAATCCTCGAAGAGAAGAAGAGACGTCAGCGGCTCTACTAATACAAAACACACAAAAACTAAATTTATATATATCAGAAATACAAATATATAACAATAGGATAGCGAGGAGTGGCTCAAGAGGACCGACCAGCTCCACGACAGCGGAAAAACTAGAATGAATCTATCTTGGCACAAAAGTTGAAACCTGCATGGTCGCAAGAGTCCTACGTCCCGCACAGTAGCAGGAGATGCCCCCGCACTTCTCGCCCCGTAGTGGGAGATGTCTGTATCACTAAAGACACAATGGAAACATTGTTAAGGGTTTCCATCCAACTTTTCTTTATAGACAAAGGAAAATTTTATTATTATTGATGGGATAATTATTAGGTATGGCATTGATTTTGGTACCTTACATGATATGATAATCATGACTCTATTTTTAAAAAATACAAAAAGTTATGACAATGAATTTTTAGCATGCGTTGTTTGGTTGAAATCATTATCGCACGATACACCTTCACCACTTCAAAATGTCTCGTATCTTGACTATCTTCTTTAGGTCTACCTGTCCATATCTTAGGTAACTAGGTGCTCGGCATTTGATCCCCGAGCAATCTCATGAGATCCATCTCGAGCTTCACCATGGCTTGCATTCTCCTTGGCAATACTACACCTAGCTAAGAATCCACCTGACAACATTAGAGATTCTAAAGAGAGGCCATTCATAACAATTGAGTCAACTCAACTTGCTCCAACATGAAGCCCACTAATCTTCTAATCAAATGTTAAGTCAGTGCAATCAAATGATGTCCTTATAGGTTCTAACAACAAGTCTTTATCCCATTAAGTGGGGTAGGCGACATGAATTCTTTTTTCAATTGTGTCCTATAGAGTGTCTGTCATATCTTCATTTAATTCTAATGAATTAAGATCATATTTTATACAACATACCAAAGTCTTTTTAGGTCTACCTCTACCTTTCTTAGCATAAGTTGAATCTAAAACATCTACTTTCCTAACTGGAACATGAGATGGTTAACGTTTAATGTGAAAAAACCATCTAAGACGACTCTCTAATCTTGTCTACAACTAGAGCTACAACCACCCTTTCGTAGATACATTCGTTTTGCATGTTGACACTAAGTGTCAAGTCACTCATCCACCTAAGCATTCTCATCTCAACAACACTTAACTTAGTTTTAGGATTCTCTTTTATAGGCCAATATTTTGCGCCATAAAAAATTACAGGTCTCACCACCATATTATAATTTTCCTTAATCTAAGGGGTACTTTTCTATCGCACAAAAGGCCCGATGCATTCCTCCACTTCAACCTTCCAACTTGAGTTCTACTAATAACAACCCCATCTATATCACCTTCACTTTGAACAATAGGCCCGAGATATCTAAAATGTCACTCTTTCTAACGATTTGATCACCCTTCTTACAACTCTGCCACTAGATCTAAAAGTATTAAAATTGCAATCCATGTATTCATTTTTAGATTTACTCAAACGAATGCCTTTGGACTCTAAAGACCTACACTAGATCTTCTCAAGCTTGAATTCTACTAATAACATCACTATAGGTTCTAAAAAGATTCAAAATTCCCTATGGAGCATTGGCGATTGACGGGATTCAAAATAATCTTGCTAGTAGGAAAGGCTGACTTTAGATAAAAGTGGGAAAATCACTCTTATAACTATAGCATATCTCCTATTTTTGTATTGTATCTCTATTTTTTAAAAATTTCAAGGTAATTGATCAAAAGATTTGATAATATGAAAGATATATTTCTTTGATAAGGATACCAACAGTGGCAAGGTAATGCACTTGATAAGATGGAAATCTATGTGCTATGAGCCACACACTTCTAAAATCCTTACATGTCTAATTCGGACATGAGAAAGACATTAACACAACACTGACGCACTCTGTCATAAGTTTAAACATTCAAAATTGTGTCTAGGTCATTCAGCGTGAAAACTAATTCAAGCACATGTCGAGTACGACATGAAGACACGTAGACATAAGAGTTACACACTCTTGGCATGCCAACCATGCAAAACAAGAGAAATAAAAATCAAACATGCCAAAATAATTAATAATCAAATGCATATCCCATGTGCATTATGTTCACATGCATATCAAATACGACTCTTATTCTATGACAATCGCAATGATCATGTGCATCGTCACTACCTCTTCTTCGACCAAAATATAGCACAACGAACAAGTGAGTCTCTCCAATACCCCTAGCAACTCCAACGCGTTTGTCAAGCCTAAGCAAAACTTGTGATTTTTTTTTTCTTTTTTTTTGTTGTTTCTCGCTTGCATGATGGATTTTTTCACTCCAAATCTATTTCTCCTACGAAATTTGGGAGCGAGCAAGAAATTCTTCATTGCAAATCCCACTAAGGAAGAAACCAAAAATATGCAAAGTTTCTTATTCTTTCAATCTAAAATCCTTTCTTTTTATATGATATTTAAAATTTTATTCTTATGTGTCCTGGCTGCATTACCCTACGATTCTTATCAAATTTGAACTCTCAAGTGTTTATGAAAAATCTTTTCAAGGATCAACAAGTGTAGGAAGATCAAATGAGAAGCCTTTTCTCAAAGTGCCATTTGCATTTTGTTTTACAGCAGCTTAAATTATTCCATAAAATTTGAGCTTCACTCTGTCTAATAATTTATTAAATAAGATTGTGTAAATGACATACGTATCTAATTGTTACATTTATGTCGTATATTCGTGCCCATGTCGTGTTATGTATGTGCGTTATTGTTTATCTGTAGGCAAAATTAAAATTCGGCGCTCTTCATATTCTCAATCTTAAGAATATCATTTTTTCTCTTCCATTATGGATTTGAAAGACCATGCAAAAGAACAATCAATCCTAGTATTCAAGTTAAATATCCTAAAGGGACGAATCTTTTTTGAAATGATGGTAGAAAAATATTTCGCTTGCTCTCATTTTACTAGAAATGTTATGAAAACCACTCTTCCAAGTTTTCAAAATACTTATTAGAAAGCATTGTGCAATTTTTTTTAAAGCCAAATGGTTCTTAAATTGCTCCTTAGAAGTTAAATTTCATGGTCTCTTTCAACTTTTTTGGGTAATTCAACTTCATTATTTTCTCTCAAAACAACTATCATATTAGTCCATACATAGCATAGCATAAAAATCCATACCTTTGCTTAATGATGTAAAGCATATCCATTCTCTTCTTGCTAGTAAAGACATCCTCTTCAGAATCTTCTTTAAATCTCTTTATAATTTTATCATTGGTCGTGTATTATCTATGATTGTAGTTATATTGAAAATAGTCTATAACCCCTTCAAAAAGCTCAAAATTTGTTTTGGGCTTTCCTTCTAAAAAACATCAGGACATGTATCAACCTTTAATAGTTCAACATCATCACTTCTACAACATATGTAGCAATGATGCCAATCTTTTCATTGATTGTGACAGGATAGGTAATATTTCAAGGCAAGAAAGTGGAGATAAGGCTACTTAATAAAATCACATGAAAAACATTGATGGAATTGAACACCCAACTCTTAAAAATTTGTTATAATACTTATGATGATGGCAATGCTAAGGTGCACATTGAAAAGAAGACACGCTCTGTGATCCAATAGGCCCAGCAAAATGTGCCTATAACAAGATAAAAGATTAAGCAATCCAAAGCAATAACTCCACCAAGAAAGGGTTTGAATCATCTCTTGTTGCAATGGTTACTACATTGGTTTCGTTCAGAAATCTCAAATGTATGGTATATTTTTGGGGGCTAGGATTAAATCTCTCAACTTGCCACAAAAGCACTGCACCTTGATAGATTTGATACAAGCCATTTAGAGTTCACTGAACAGTTAGAATTGCTTAACTGCCCCTTTCCTAATGTCGTCATAATTGGAGAGAATCTGAACCCTCTGAATAGCAGCCTTGCAATATCAAAATTAAATTTCTGCCTCAAATCCAACCTTACTGTTTCAGAAGCCACATATTTAGACAAAAACGTCAATTTCTATGCAGAATGTGGTGTTACTTTCTTTGTCTGAATTGGATATAGATTTAAATTTTAAATTCCCTAACATAAGACCATCCATAAAACATCCACAAACAGGCAAATGGCAGCATTGTAAATTAATGCACTGGCTTGATGCACAGCTTCATTTGCCCAATTATACATTTGAAAGATAGAAATATATATGTTGAAAGCAGCAAAACTATTAGATTGAACAATCAATTCGTTCAAATAGAGTCTAGAAACCCTAATAATAACCAAAACGGAAATAATTTAGAAGTGGAACAACCGAATAGAAATAAGACCTGTGTATCGATGGCCTTGAAGACGACACCATACGTGCCTTCACCAAGCAACTCCCGTTTGAGATAACGGTCGGCGACAAGTTTCGACTGCGACGAGTCCTCTTCAACGGCAGAGGAGCTGGCCTTCATCTTCAACGTCGCCGATGAAGCGGGGATGCGGCGGCAGCACTGTGGCGGCGACGGCTACTTTTTCACTGTCTCGCTAAGCCTTGGTAAATTAGGCTGGGACTGCTCGCATAGAGAGAAAGAGGTGGAGGGGCTGCAACAGCAAGGGCAAAGGAAATGTTTTCTTATATTGTTCTTCGATGCTAACTCCGCGTTGAAAGCATCGAGAACACTCCGATACATTCGGTGCTCTCCATCTAAATGCTCCGAACTCCCATAAGGGTTAATCGTCTTCTAAATTAAACATTTCCACCAAGCTCTTCCCCTCCGGATTACCACGCTTTGAGACGCCAGCAACTGGTAGAGCCCGGTCGACCGGAGGAGCGGCGGCGGCAAAAGTACAAAGCCGACAGCTTGATCTCTTGCGCATATATATATATATAATAAACTGAAGAGCTCCGACCATCCCAAATACGTCTAACAATTCGAGTAAAACACCCTTCACAGAGGGAATGAAATCTCAAACCAAAGGATACTTACAACTATTAAGCAAATGTCCGACAAACTGATCTGAGTACGAGGCACATATGTGTGTGTTAAAAGCACATTGAATTTTAATCTATTTTTATAATATTACATTCTAATATATTTATTAATTAAATTAGTTGATGTTTACTTATTTAATACTTTTAACGTTATTTATTGGGATAATTACATAGCACTCAAAAATATGTTTTTTTACAAATCTAACTTTCAGGTGATATTTTTGAACTACCATCACAGTCATGTAGACTTAGAGTCCTAACAGCTTGGGATGACAAGTTTATGGTACCCCAACCCGACTACCTCTATCTCTTAAGATTACTCTACCCTTCTTGTTGTTGAGCTTCTTTGAGCCTCGTCGTTCCCCTTTGAGTCATGTCGCTCATGTGACTTCGTTTATATCAATTTGATGGCCCGATGTCGTTTGGGATACGATGATTTATTCTCAGCCCTTATGGTCAGGACGTGTTTTGACGTGTTAGGATATCCATGTCAAGATGATTTTGGTTATTATGTGTGTTTCCGTTCATTTTTCTCTTTTTTATTTTTAAAAAGAGTCGCCAGCTTGTCAATCGTCATATACTTCTCAGAGCGACATGTCGTATCAGTTATAGAACTTGCTGTTATCTGTCCGATCCATGTCTTTCGTCAGAGCCACTTTTAATGCCTGACATTTGTTCTGATATTTTCCCCGACAAGAATTGCCTTAGTAAGTTCTTATTGGAAATATTCGTTGAGCTCTCCCCTGTTATAGCTATTTAGCTAGTTCTGAGGACCTTTTAGCAATACTTACTTCGCTAATGCTTTCTTA